>JAJIBD010036224.1:0-28679 GCA_021461705.1 Cryptotis parvus
AAAACAATTCTTCACTCAAACAACCCATCAAAAGGCTGGGGTAGCCATGCTGGTATCTGACAACTTAGACTTCAGGCTGAAGAAGGTCAGAAGGGATAGTGAAGGTCACTTCTTAATAGCCAAGGGATGCATATATCAGGAAGAAATCACGCTATTAAACATATATGCACCCAGTGAGGGGCCAGCAAAATACCTAAAACAACTACTAATAGACTTCAAAGAAGACATTGACAGCAACACAATTGTAGTTGGAGACTTCAACACTGCTCTATCAACCCTGGATAGACCAACAAGATTGAAACTTACCAAGGAAATACTGGCCCCTAAAAGAAGAGATGGAAGAAAGAGGGCTGGTAGACATATACAGGGCATTTCATCCCAAAAAGCTGAATACACTTTCTTCTCCAGTGCACATGGAGCGTACTCCAAAATAGATCACATGCTGAGCCATAAATCATACCTCCATAAAATCAAGAAGATAGAAATTGTGCCAACTATTTTTCAGACCATGATGCACTGAAAATAGAAGTTAATTGTACAAAAAAATGGAGACCAATACCAAGTACCTGGAAACTAAACAGCTCACTGCTGAACAACCAGCAAGTCTTAAAAGAAATCAAAGAGGAAATCCAAAGATTCCTGGAAACAAATGAGACTGAAGACACAAATTACCAGAACTTGTGGGATACAGCAAAAGCAGTGTTAGAGAGCAAGTTCATAGCTCTTCAAGCATTCATCAGAAAAGAAGAAAGAAGGCCATCACAAACAGTCTGACCTCACAACTTAAGATCTTAGAGTGATCAACAAAAGGGAGCCCAACCCAAGCAAGAAAGAAAGAAATAATAAAACTTAGAGCAGAAATCAATGAGATGGAATGTCAAAAAACAATCCAGAAGATCAACGAAACCAAAAGCTGGTTCTTTTGAAAAAATAAACAAGATTGACAAACCACTTGCAAGACTTGTAAGAAAAGGAAAAAGAGAACCCAAATAAATAGAATCAGAAATGAAAATGGGGACATCACAACAGAAACCACAGAAATTCAAAAGATCATCAGAGATTACTATGAGAGCCTGTATGCCACGAAACAAGAGAACCTAGAAGAAATGGACAAATTCCTGAATTCCTATAGCCTCCCAAGTCTGCAACAAGAAGATTTGGAATACCTCAACAAACCTATCTCCATCGAGGGAGATGGAATCGGTAATCAAAAGTCTCCCCCAAACACAAAAGCCCAGGTCCAGATGGATTCACCAGTGAATTCTACAAAACCTTCAAAGAGGACCTACTCCCAATTCTTTTTTAGCTCTTCCGGCAAATTGAAGAAACAGAAACACTCCCAAATAGCTTTTACGAGGCACATATCACCCTGATACCCAAAGCAGACAGAGATGTCACAAAAAAGGAAAACTACAGACCAATCTCCTGATGAATACAGATGCTAAGATCTTCAACAAAATACTAGCAAATAGAATCCAAAGAGTCATCAAAAAGATTATACACCATGACCAAGTGGGATTCATCCCGGGAATGCAAGGATGGTTCAACATCCACAAGTCAATCAACATAATACATCATATCAGCAAAAAGTAAAATAAAAACCATATGATCATATCAATAGATGCAGAGAAGGCATTTGACAAGATTCAACACCCGTTCATGATAAAAGCTCTCCGTGAAAATGGGGATTGAAGGAACCTTCCTCAAGATAATCCAGGCCATCTACTACAAGCCCACGGCGAGCATCATTCTCAATGGGGGAAAAACTGAAAGCCTTCCCTTAAGATCAGGGACAAGACAAGGCTGCCCACTCTCACCACTTCTATTCAATATAGTATTGGAAGTACTTGCCATAGCAGTCAGGGGAAGAAAAAAAGACATTAAGGGCATCCGGATAGGAAGGGAAGAAGCCAAGTTATCACTATTTGCAGATGACATGATATTATACCTGGAAAGCCCAAAACTCTCTACCAAGAGGCTCCTAGAAATAATACATTCCTATAGTAGAGTGGCAGGGTACAAAATCAATACCCAAAAGTCAATGGCCTTCCTATATGCAAACAGCGAAAGAGAAGAAAGGGACATTAAAGAAACTATCCCACTCACAATTGCACCACAGAAAATCAAATACCTAGGAATCAGTTTGACAAAGAATGTAAAGGATCTCTACAAAGAAAACTACAAAACGTTACTTCAGGAAATAAAGAAGATCTGACGAAATGGAGACACATTCCTTGCTCATGGATTGGAAGGATTAACATTATGAAAATGGTAATACTCCCTAGAGCTTTATACAGATTCAATGCGGTCCCTATAAAGATACCCATGATGTTCTTCAAAGAAATTGAACAAACACTCCTGAAATTTGTATGGAATAATAAAACCCCACAAATAGCTAAAAGCAATCCCTTGGGAAAAAGAAGATGGGAGGTATCACTTTCCCCAACCTCAAGCTCTACTACAGAGTAGTTGTAATTAAGACAGTGTGGTATTGGTATAGAGACAGACCCGTAGACCTATGGAATAGAACTGAATATCCTGAAACACACTCTCAAATATATAACCACTTAATCTTCGATAAAGGAGCAAAAAAATATTAAGTGGAGCAAAGAAAGCCTCTTCAACAAATGGTGCTGGGAAAACTGGGCAGCTACATGTAAAAAAAATGAACTTAGACCTCCTTCTAATGCCATGCACAAAAGTCAGATCAAAATGGATTCTAGATCTCAACATCAGACATGAATATATAAGGTACATTGAAGAAAACATAGGAGAAACGCTCTCACAACATCGAAACGAAAAGTATCTTTAAAGACGACACACCACTGACCAAGCAAATGGAAGCAAAGATAAACAAATGGGATTATATAAAATTGAAAAGCTTCTGCACCTCAAAGAAATGGTGACCAAGATACAAAGACAATGGACAGCGTGGGAAAGGATATTGACCCAATACCCATCTGACAAGGGGTTAATATCCAGGATATATCAGGCACTGGTAGCCCTTCACAAGAAAAAACAGCCAACCCCATCAAAATATGGGGGAGAAGAAATGAACAGAAGCTTCCAAAAAGAAGAAATTGAATGGCCAAAAGGCATATGAAAAAGTGCTCTTCATCTTTATTCATCAGGGAGATGCAAATCAAAACAACAATGAGGTACCATCTCACACCACAGAGACTGGCACACATCCAAAACAGCAAGAACAACCGGTGCTGGTGTGGATGTGGGGAAAAGGGACTCTGATCCACTGTTGGTGGGAGTGCCGACTGGTCCCAGCCCTTTTGGAAAACAATATGGGCATTCTCCCGAAAAATTAGATGCTGAGCTCCCATTTGATCCAGCAATAGCACTCCTGGGAATATACCCAAGAGACCAAAAAACACATAGCAGAAACTCTATCTGTACTTCTTTATTCATCTCTGCGCTATTCACTCTAGCTAGAATCTGGAAACAATCTAAATGCCCGAGAACAGAGGGACTGGCTAAAGAAACTGTGGTTCATCTACACTATGGAATACTATGCAGCTGTCAGAAAAGATGAAATTATGAAATTTACCTGCAAATGGATGGACATGGAGACTATCATGCTGAGTGAAATTAGTCAGCTGGAAAAGGACAGATATAGAATGACTGCATTCATTAATAGGATATAAATAGATGCCAGTGTTTTACTAAATGTGGGAAATGGTAATGGCAGATTAAAACTCACCATTGAATATACACAAAGAGACTTAAGTGATAAACTCTAAATATCTGCAGGGCTAGCCACAATGTGTAAAACAAGAGGGAGAGAGATGCAGAGACAGAGAGACAGAGAGAGAAAGAGAGGAAAAGGGCTACCTGCTGTTGAGGCAGCCTGGGGGGTGGAGTGGGGAGGGGGTTGGGTACATTGGTGGTGGAAATGGGGCACTGGTGGAGGGATGGGTGCTGGAATACTGTATTACCAAGAACCAATTATGAACACCTTTGTAATTGTATGTCTCACGGTGGTATAATTGTGAACCACCTTTGTAATTGTATGTTTCCCGGTGGTATAATAAAAAAATTTAAATAAAATTATTTTTAATTGGGACAGGAGAGATAATACAATTATAAGATAAGATGCTTTCCTTACATGCTGCCAAACTGGGTTTGATCCTGGCACCACAAATGGTCCCCTGATCCCTGCCAAGAATGATCCCAGAGCATAGTCAGAAGCAAATGCTGTGCACAGATGGGTGTGGATCAAAAACAAACAAAAAAGGTTTTTATTATTGGCACTGTGATTTATAGTACTGTTGATGGCAGGGTTTCATGCATAGAATGTTCCAGCACCACCACTCCTCCAGAGTGCCAGGTTCCTTCCACCATTGTCTCTACATCCTGCCCATCATCAAGCCATCCCTCTTTACCTCCTTTAGCCCCAATCCACAGTAAACATTTCTCTGATCATTTCTGAAGTTTTGTTACATTTGAGCTTACAAAATTTCTATATTTTTTGTTATATTCCACATATGAAATACCACATCAACAGACCAGAGAAGCATTTTACAAGATCCAACAAATGTTCATGATTAAAAGACAAACCCTCAGTAAAATGAGAGTAGAAGAACTCATCCTTAATATAGGATTTACCACAAACACACAGAAAACAACATACTTTATGGTGGAAAACTGAGAGCTTTCCCTCAATATCAGGCCCCCCTCTCATTGACTATAATTCAATATAATGGAAGTCCTTGCCATAGAAATCAGGCAAGAAAGAGATACTAAGGGTTCAGATTGAAAAGAAGTCAGAAGTCAAACTACACTATTTTGTAGATAACATGATGCTATACTTAGAAAACCTTAAAGATTCTACCAAAATAAACTTCTTAGAAACAATAAACATACAGTAAAGTGGCAGACTACAAAATGAATAAGAAAAGTCCATGGCATTTCAGTATGAAGACAATAAAAAGTTCAAGCAAGAAAACAATTTAAGCAATACCCTTCACAGCTGCTAAGAATCAATAACAAAAAGTAAAAGACTTATTTTTAAAACTATAACTAACTACTAATAGGAAATAAAAAAACACAGAGAATATGGAAATACATCCTCTGTTCATGAATTGGAAGGATCGGTAATGCCAACAATTATTCCTACCCAAAGCACTATATAGATTCATTGCAGCCCATATGACATTTTTAAAAGAAGAAACAGACACAATGCTGTTGAAATTTCTATGGGGTAATAAAACCCCCAGAATAGTAAAAGTAATCCTAGGGAGGGGAAAAAAATACGGTGCTTCTCTTCCCTCAACTTTAACTTAATATAAAGTCACAGAAATAAAAGCAATCATTTTTAAAGGGTTTTCAAAGCTCAAGAACCAGCAGATGCTGCTATATTGACTCACCCACCAGCCGTGCTCTACAGATTCCCAACTAAATCTCCCAGGAGATGGACGCTAAGCAGCTGAAATTCATGGAACCCAAGTCCCCATAACTGAAAACTGGAACAGCTGAGTACCCAATCTGCAGAAGCCCTGGAAGCCACACACCCGCCCCTGCAACCATGCCAAGGACTCCAACTCCACCACTTCATCAATATTCTCTGCAGAAATGCCAAACTACGAATAATTTCAGGTATCCGGTGCACAAACTGAGAATTCTGGGGTTTCTCAGAGTTGAACTGGGCAGCCTCCCTGCACTGCTGCAAGCCACGCCCACCTCCCACACCTGCTTCCACGTCAACTCATTCACTAGACCATAGCCCCTGAAGTATCTGGACCATGCAACACCTAATTCCTCAATACTGAAAGTCCAGTACAATAACACCAGATTAGTTGGGAAAGTAACCTAGAAACCAAGTAAACTCAACAAACAGAGCAACAAAGAGCTTAATAGATTCTTAGACAAGGCCTTAACCCAGTGGTCAAATATAACAATTTTCACAGAAAAATGGATTTTTTATACTTAATGATTTTAATATTGGAGCTTTCTTGCCTAATCAATTTCAACTCCAGAATTGTATTAGCAGTTGTGAATTTTGTCTACATTAAAAATATTTTTTAGTTCAAGAATCTCAAACTTGGGGCCGGAGCGATAGCCCAGCGGGTAGGGCGTTTGCCTTGCATGCGGCCGCGCGGCCCCCCGCCCGCCCGGGTTCGACCCTCGGCATCCATATGGCCCCCCGGAGCACCGCCAGGAGTAATTCCTGAGTGCAGAGCCAGGAGTATCCCCTGAGCATTGCGGGTGTGACCCCAAAAAGCAAAAAAAAAAAAAAAACAAAACAAAAAACACACAAAAAAAAAAGAATCTCAAACTATAAAGAACCTGCCATTTAGGCAGGCTATGGGAGGGGGAGGGAATTGGGGACATTGGTGGTGGGAAATGGGCACTGGTGGAGGGCGGGTGCTGGAACACTATGTGACCGAAACCTCTAAACATGAACAACATTGTAATTGTATATCTCATGGTGGTATAATAAAATATTTAATAAAAAAAGTTAAATCTAAAAAAAAAATCTCAAACTATTTCATATCTCTCCTCCCTAGTTTTAATGGTTTACAGATAACAGTTCAGAATTCACCTGAATTGATAACTAAAGTTAGTAGCTACAAAATAAAGTATCAGAAGTTTTATATCTCTAAAAAGCAATAATATATTTTCCCAACAAATAAACTCTAATGGTATTAATTTTGCATATATATGGTATATTAATTTTTCCTGCCCATGCTACCTGAATATTACATTAATATTTATTTTTCTAATAAAAACTAGTTTGTTTTCATAAGGCACACGTTACTGTATATATAGACCTACACATCTAAGAAATAAATGTAATAAGAACTATTGTAGAGGTTTGTCTGCATGCTGTAGGGGTGCAAACTATCAGACTATCCCAAACATTTTAACAGTGATACTTAAGAAATCACTTGATCACTTGATCACTTGAATCCGTTATTCATCGATTTGCTCGAGCGGGCGCCAGTAACATTTCCATTGGACCCTATCACGTGCCAATGTAGCCCAGTGGCATCTGGTTGATTCAGGAATATGAAGAGCCTCAAACCATTCCTTCAGGGTCTTGACAAGGAAGTCTGACCATCTTATAGGTGGGCAGCCACGTGATCTTTTGACGTCCTGTGGGATGCAGTCGGTAATGGCTCTAGTCCAGCGGTCATCTCCAAATCGCAAATATTAAGAAATACCACAAAAAATATAAGGAGAAATTATTTACATCTAAGTTATAAACTGTTAAGTTCATTATTATGTCATTAGGAATCAAACTAATTATGTCATTAGAATCAAAATTTCTCCAAATAAACACAATTTCAGGATAATACTAGAAGATAGAAGTTATTTTTAACATAAAACAGTAAAGATGTAGATAAGGAGACCAGAGTGGTGGTAGTACAGTGACCTTGGATGCAGCTGACCCCGGTTTGATCCCCATGTGGCTCCATTATTCCTACCAGGAGTAATCCCTGAGCACCACCAGGTGTGGCCCATAAATGAAAGGAAATAAAACAAAGATCTATATGAGGTCACAAGTACCAGGGAAATTAATATAAAAGAGGCAAATGAAATTCACAGAACCACGACACAGGTTAATCCAGGGTGCACCATTCAGTAGGCTTAGCAAAAACAAACCCAAACTGAAGAGATCAGAGAGCTTACTTAGTCATCTCTCCAATAGGATGAAATTGGTTACAATAACTAATGTATTAAGAGATATTTGGTGACAGAATCAATGATAAGATCAGAGAAATACAGCAATTAAACAAAAAATATTAAATCAAGAAAAATGAAAATGCATGTGTGAGGAATGATCAGTTATATGATCTATGTGGTTTACCTATGGATAATATTTATGTATCTGAATGAATTCAAGCACTGATAATAAATCTAACCAGTTGCATTATGATATATTTATACGCGAGAATGAAAATATGAATACTAGTATATGTTAAAGACTAGTAGAATGGTGGGATTAAAATTAGCTAAGTCTTCATCTTTCACATTTAATAGGCTAATATATGCATAAAATTGGAAAAATTAAATAATGGAACTATACACCAATCACTTATGTATTCAGAAGCATATACTTGAAAAAATAATGACGTGGCATTGAAAATCACTGTTTTGGGAAACAGGTGATACTAGTAATCGGGAAAAGTGTCATGGAACTATATCTTACCACTCTGCTGAGAGACAATTGATACTTTAAACTTTTTTTGGGTAACCTTTGAAAAATACAAAAGCTATACTTATTTTTAATATAAACTTTATTTTTAATCTTTTAAATTTTACCATCGTGCAATATACAATTAAAGAGCTGTTCATGATTGGGTTTCAGTCATACATTGTTCCAACACCTGTCCCTCCCACCAGTGCATATTTTCCGCTATCAGTATCCCCAAATTCCCTCCCCTTTCCCCCCCAGCCTGCCTCTTTCTCTCTCTGAAATACCACTCCTGGGAATATAACCCGGAGACCCAAAAACACACAGAAGAAACACTATCTGCACTTTAATAAACTTTACTTTGGCTTGAGGATTACCCTAGCGGTGCTCAGGACTTACTCTGACTGTGCTCAGGGTTTACTATGGGGTGGTTCTCAGGGGATTATATATGATGCCAGGAATGGAACCAAGGTTGGCCACATGCAAGGCAAGTGTCCTATCTCCTGTACTAATCCTCTCTCTCAAAATAATAGACTTTAAAAGCCTTATGTTGGAAAAATCAAAAATGAATAGACTTTACTAGATGTTAATAAAATATGTAAATGCTTACAGGATTTTATAAGTGGAAAAAGTGCTTCCACATACACCATCTAATGAAAAATATGCTTATCTTTCCATCATTATTTATCACTAGACTCATTTTATACATGAGGAAATTCATGCTTATGGTCTTACAATGCCTTGCAAAAGTCTATGCAGCAAGGAGATTGCCAAAAGTGAGACCCTAGGGCAACCCTCCTTCTAGCCGTGACTGCCTACTAAAGCAGCTCTTTCTTTGATCTTGGAATATTTTGTAAGTGTAATAGGCTAAAGGATAGTGTGATGGGCAGTTGTTTGGCATCGCAGCCTAGGGAGAACATCAGAAACAGTCTAACTCATCCCTTTATTGTACATGAGAAATATAAGGCTCATAAAGAATTTTTTCAGGGGCTTGAGCGATAGCACAGCAAGTAGGGCGTTTGCCTTGCACGCGGCCGACCGGGTTCAATCCCCAGCATCCCATATAGTCCCCCCAGCACTGCCAGGAGTAATTCCTGAGTGAAGAGTCAGGAGTAACCCCTGAGCTTTGCCAGGTGTGATAAAAAAAAATAAATAAAGAAGAAGAAGATTTTGTTCAGGCTTTCAAAATTCTAATATAGAAGACTTTGCTGAATAGGAAAGCTAGCCTAAATTTTCTTGAGTTGCTTAGGTTGCTTTGTATCATTTTGACCAGGTAAGACTTACCTTCACTTAACAAATCTAAAAAATGAACCACATAGAGAGATACAGTAAAACCGCGGTTTTTATTTTTTTGAATGAGACAGTTTCTTAAGAAGTTAGTTCTAGTCCATTTCTTTGAGACTGGCACTCACGGATTAGACAGTGTAAAGGGTGATGAATTTTCACTATACTGTTTGGTCTCTTTGCACTACTCTGTCCCTTTTGACCAGTATAACCGATTCAATTCATTCTCTGAAATGAGCCAGGCCAGTGAAAGGAAATTCTTGCCATATATTATCATTTCTTTCATTATCAAAGGTGACTTCACAGATCATCGTTTATCAAACATTTGCAGCTGACCTGAAAGCTTTCAACTCAGAAATGACCATATGAAACAGTTCAGCAAAACCTTGAGCATTATAATAGCCGAAGAGAGTTTTTCTGCTGGCATGGCACACAACTTTCAAACAAGTAAGTTTCTTTTTCAGACAATTAAACCTGTGTTCAATAAAATCACAGGGGAGACAAGAGGGCTATGAACGTCAGTTATTGATTAACCTCTATTACACCTGAAGAGAGGCTCCTCTGGCTGAAGCTGATTAAAAATCATTCCCAAATCTAAATTCTAATGTCACATCATTTCCCATTATTCCTGTCCACAGTGTCTCTTCCAGAGCTTGTAATCTAAGGGCCTATGTGACGCTAAGGGGCAGTTGGGTAGGCTTTTCAAATTATACATTGCTTATACATTGCTTAGCTGATAAACAGTCTGATTGTAGGATAGACCAAGACACCATTGATAAAGAGACAGATTAATCCCATGTCAAGGTAAGTAGAAAAATAGAGCAAAGAACTCTTTTCATGCTAATGGGTATCATTGTGAAATGAGCTCTTCAATGCAAACCCATTTTCCATGATCCAAAACCTAGCTATATTACTTCATGAAGAGATATTTAAGCTCTCAAAGCTAGTATTTAACATTTCTTAATTATAAAATGGAGACAAAATACCTAATCTATTGTGATAATGAAAAGAAAGTATACCTATCACATACCTATCATTACTTTTGGCATTTTGAAAGTCACTTCTTCCCTTCCTCCTAAAATATCAAAACAGAAGATCTGTATCATTTGCTTCCTTGACTTACTAGTCAATATTGTAGTTCCATACTTTAGTCACAGGCTGATCTTTTCTGCTAGTAATATATGATATCCAGTAGTAGAACATTCTAGTCATTTCTAGTCACTAAAAAGTACCTTGATATATAAGAGTTAGATACAAAAAACTAATTATGTCTAAAATTATCATTTTAGACTATGTACCCAAGTTACATATTTCTTTGAATGCATGAAAATGTTTTTTATTCCAATTTTATCATGGAGACCGTTATATTATGTGCCAAATAATATATACAGTACAATAATTATCTATCCCTACCACCAGATGCTCCACAATCTTCTGGCTTGCAAGAGGAGGGACGTAGGTTTAGAGCCTGGCTCTTCTACCTTCTAGTTGTCTACAAAACTTTGAAGAAGTTTGTGAAGAATTTCACAATCCTTGAAGAAATCTGAAGAAATCTCAGAAAATCTCTTGAAAACCTGAAGAAATCTCAACTTTGAGCTTTTTTTTTCTCACTGTAAAAACAGGTATTACCACAATTAAAGGGCAGAGGCCTGGTTCATAATAATTCAAGCAATGGTAACATTTATTTTTATCAACGATGACATAATTAATCATCATTACATAGAGATTCGTATTTGCTCATCAAAATTAAACCCAAGTCATACTCTATATTAGAGAAATTCAATCGTTCCTTTTTCTCTCAATAGCAGATGTTTTTTCAAATTGATTTATACTACTGAAAATGAGATTAATTTCACTGATACATTCTTCCAACAGGTCCCATTATTTAGTCATATTGATTGTCTATGATTATCAAGTTCACAATATTGGCTAGACTACAAACAAAGAAAAGGACACTACCTTTTATTTTCTGTTCTATACAAGGCATTGTGCTAATTGTTTGCGAATATGTCAATTATGTTATTCATTCCTACTAAAAACTGGCAATAACTAGAATGCCCAATTTTTAAGGAAAATGATTGTTTACAGAGGTTAAATGCATTGTCAATGTTAAGAGACAGAGCTTGGATTAAATTCAGAGCATATCAAATTTCAAAGCTCCAAATCATCCAGTTCACCAGAGATGGGGCAATGCTTCACTACAAAGGATGAGAGTTAATCTGCATTTTAAGAGCATTTCCAAAGTCTGCTTATAAACTATAGAGAGTAATATTCTTCCCAATGTATTGATTTCTTTTTTTTCTAAGCATTTTTTCATATCCTTGGAAAAATGAATATGGATCAGGATTTTTCTTCAAGTATATGTGGGGTAAAATAAATTTATGAAAATGCAGAATATTCCCTGATTATAGTAATTTATTCCACAAGTTCCTTGTTTTATACACAATCATAATATACCATCTTCAGTTGATTGTGGCTCTTCTCTCTCACTTTTTTTCTTCCTATTCAAATGGAATCTTGGAGCTAAGGTGTGTGCCCTTGTCAAAAGATAAAATTAGAAGTAATATTTTTATGAAAACATACTCTTGTTGACCAGAAGGGTAAATAAATATCAAAACAAGCACTCTGTTGTAAGGCCTTAAGACTTGTGTAATGTGAGGCCAGAATGGTAGTACAGTGGGTAGGGCTTTTGCCTTTCTTGTGTGGCCAACATGGCTTTGATCTCCGACATCCCATGTGGTCTTCTGAGCACCTCCAGGAAGAAATCCTGAGTGCAGAGCAAGAAGTAGCCACTGAGCACTGCAGGGTGTGACCCAAAAAGCAAAGAAACAAAACAAAAACTACCATAATGTTATTTAAAAAGTTTAGTTCTGTGAAATACAATGCACAAATAAAGATCAGATAGTTATAGTAGAGTCTTTGTCCTGAAGGCAGAAGAGAAGAACACTGTCAAGAGCATGACTACCTGTCTTATGCCAAACTAGATGCTATAGTCCACCCAGGAAGTATATAGAAAAAAAATTTTTGGCCCACACCTGGCGATGTTCAGGGGTTACTCCTGACTCTGTACTAGGAATCACTCCTGGTGGTGCCCAGAGGACCATATCGTATGCGGGGTTGAACTGGAGTCTGCCATATGCAAGGCAGGCATCTTTTCTGATGTACTATCGCTCAAGCTCCAACCTTATAACAACTTTAATCCTATTGAGGAAATTAATATTCAAAAAAATAGTTAATGACAGGCCGAAGCAATAGTACAGCTGGTAGGCCATTTGCCTTGCATACAGCCAACCCAAGTTTGATTTCTTGGCATTCTACATGGTTTCCTGAGTTTTCCAGGGGGTGAGCAAGCAGATGCCCTTGGGCTCTACTAGCATGAGACAGGACATATGGAGATGTTACTGGGGCCCGCTCGAGCAAATTGATGATGAACGGGAAGACAGTGACAGTGATTCTTGAATGCATAGCCAGGAGTCAGCCCTAAGAACTACCAGGTGTGACCCAAAAAACTAAGACAAAGGGAAACAATTCCCCAACCCCACCCCAAAAAAGAAGTTACCAAAAATTCCATTTTAAAAGCCCCAGAAAAAGATAGAACTGGAATATTAATCCATACACTGAGTCAAAAGTGATTTTTATTTGTTTAGCCAATAATATGCTAGGATTAGAGATTAGAATAAGAATCTAATCCACACAAATGTGTTACAAGATAGGTAATACAATTATGGGAAGCAAAATAAGTATTATTTTTCTCCTTATAAAACTTTCAGGAGACTGAGACGTGGGTGGGTTAAACAACTTTCTTAAAATGAAGGCTTTAACCTTGGGCCACCTTGGTCACAAGTATTCTCTTGTGACACCAAGTGTACACTTTTCATGGCCCTATTAAGTCCCCTAAAAAGGCTAAAGACCTCTTTAGCTTTCAAACAAATTGGCAGTATGTGTGGAAGAAAATAAAATCTATTAGAGAATGTCACTGTAATCTCACAATTCTTATCAAATAGGTTTAAATTAGAGGAGGTAGTTAATGGGGCTACAAAATTTGAGAAACTTATTTTTGAAAATGGAAAAGAAAGGACATAAAAAGGAACCAAATCCTGAACAAAAGAGGCACAAGTTAGCAAAGCAACAATAATTCAGACACAGCTAATTTCATGTCAATAAGCAACATTGTCGAAAGAAACATAACAAGCCAAGAAGACCTCTGATACTAAAAGAATAAGAACAAATGAGAGAAAAAGCTTCTCCTAAGGCATTCTTTGATTAAAAGAGAAATTAACAAAGGAGGCCAGGCACATCTCTCCTGGAGCTGGAATACATGTCTGACACACAAGTTTGATCCCTGGCACTCAGCCCCCACCAAGCACTGCCAGGTGGCCCTGACAGCCCCCAGCATGCCTTGTCAAGCAGTGCTGCGTCACAGGAGGAACCCTGAAGGAACTGTCAGGCTGTACCATGCGATCAAGTGTTGCCAAGAGAGCTCGAAGCTACTCCGGCTCTGCTCAAATGAGGGTTCACACACGCAACAACCACTGAACAACATCACAGCCCATTTCATTTATCATTTATTACTAGCTTTAGTGCTAACCCCTCAACTGAGAACCCCACATAGAGGTGTGGGAGAATATGTGGGCTCTCGAAAATCAGGAACAGGAGGAGCTAATGATGGAGAAAAGAAAAAAATGCAAACTGAATTTGTATAACATTTGATAAATCTGGAGTTATGAGATCGCTTTTGTGAAGGTATATCTAAGCACTTTATTACCACTTAGTACTTTATTACCCTGGAGGTGTTGCAGTTGTGGCTACAATGCCTGGCTATAATGGCAGACAAGAGACAGGCTTGTCTACACACAGGGCTCTGCCCCATAGTTCCTGGATGGTTGATGGTCTGACATAGAAAAGACTGGGCCCCCTGGGATGAACCAGAGCCTGGCCAACTACCCGTGGTGTATTCGATATGCCAAAAACAATAACAATTATAGACCTCATTCCCAATGAATGGAGACGTTACTGGTGCCTGCTTGAGAAAATCGATGAACAATGGGAAGACAAGTAAGAAGTGACAGCAATGACAAATCTGGGCTGAGAGCTGTTGCCTTAGAGCAATGAGTAGTGACCTACACTTGGCTGTGTAGGCACCCGAACCCAGGAGGCACCACCCTGTACAGGTGCCATCATACCCTGAGTGCAGAACATGAGCCTTTCCACTGCCTCTATATGGTCAGGAACCCTGATACAAGAATAAGCAAGAAGATGGTGACAGAATAACTTAAGAAAACAAATGAAAAAGTCTTCTTCCCATTTTTGCTCTTTTCTCTTTTTCCTTCCTCTCTTTCAGTAGTCATGTGCTACTGACTTTTGAAAAATGAAAGAATCAAATTTTCAATGGAACCCTCGTGATAAATAAGAAAGAAACTAAGAAAAAAGTGACCACAGATAACAACCATAGGGACAGGAGGAAGAGCGAGGAAGGAGAGAGAGGAAGAGGAGAAGAAAGAAGAGGAGGAGAAATAGCTTTCAGGGAAGGTAACTATGAGAAACGTTTTTGCTGTTAGCTATGACTCTGATAACCTAAGGGTAATTTTGTTTCCTCTGTAAAATAAGGTTAATTCTACAGGCTACAAAAAATTGGCCAAAGTAAACATTAGAAATGATTTCATGAAGTGTAGTCAGAAATAATTGAGCCAATGGATGTAACGTTTCTAAAGGGTGTCTAGCACATCGAAAATTAGATATTTTAGCAATTGTTATCATTGTTATTGCTGTTGGTAGTAATATTGTGTTATTGAAAAGAAAATAAAGCATCAAACATGTTGCCAGAAATGAAAAAGATTATGATAAATAACCATTATGATGATAATCATTAGCATTATCACTACTTTTGTTATTATTACTTGAAAAGAAATGGAAGTTCTATCTAACTGGGAGAAGAAAAACAAACAAAACATACCAAAGCCAAAGACAATCGGGAAACCTATTGGGAAGGATAAAGCCAAGTAAAAGAAACAAAAAATATTAAAATGCTTAATTTTTAGCTTTCATGTAATACAAATATATTTCATCAGATAGACTGTATCACTGTATCACTGTCTTCCCATTCATCATCAATTTGCTCGAGCGGGCACCAGTAACATCTCCATATGACCTGTCTCATGCAAGTAGAGCCCAAGGGCACCTGCTTGCTCCAGGAACATAAACAGCCTTAAACCATTCCATCAGGTCATGGGAATGAAGTCTATAACAGTTACTGGTATTTGGCATATCAAATATGACACGGGTAGCTGGCCAGGCTCTGCCGTGTGGATAGCATACTCTTGTAGTCATCTAAAAACCCAGCATTTATTGATGAACTGTGGGCTGTGATAGGCTGGTCTGCTGGGTGGAGTTCTGACGAGGGGGAAGTCGGATGTGGAAAATGGAGGCCCCTCATGCAGTGGGGGTCGTCTGGCTTGTTGTGAGGCTCTGCTGGGGTGGCGGGCCAGGGCTAGAACCTGCCATCTGTCCTGAGTGCCTCATGAGCAGCTGGGCACCGGGAGAGCCAGTAGCAGCTCTGCCCCCATGTCTCTAAGTCTCTCATCAGACAGACAAGAATACAAAATAACAAAAGAAAAAATTCTTTTTTTTATTTTTTATTTTACAATTACAAAGACATGCAATTAAAAAGTTCATATTTGGGGTTTGGTCATACAGTGTTCCAGCACCCATCCCTCCACCAGTGCCCATCTCCCACCACCAACATCCCCGGTTCCCTCCCCCTCCCCAGCCCTCCTCCATGGCAGGTTCTTTATTTCTTTCCCTTTCTCTCTCTTTCTCTAAAAGAAAAAATTCTTATGTAAGAATGGGTAGAAAATACAATTTTCAGATAATATGATTTCATAAAAAAATTTAATGGAGATGTTATTGAAGCTAGTAAGAAAAAACTAGAAGAAAACTGAGAGGATTTTTCTGTCATTAATGTTACTGTCAAAGCACCTCAACCCTGTTTGCTTCCCAGTTATTGCTGTTAACGTTAAAATAAACTTATTCCCAATAACCCCTCCCAAACTACTATAGTTACATTTTTTTAAAAATGTCAAAAATCAAGACTGTTTCTTTATACAAACAGAGAAGAACACAAAGAAATACAGTAACATGCATAATATAAAATACACTTAAATTGAGAGCAAGAATAATGTATAAGAGATGCTGGTAGCAATATATTCATGATTTCTAGAATAGCATAACCTGTGCAGACTGTGAAGACAGTATTAGAGCCAGGGCCATAGCGCAGTGCTTAGGGTATTTGTCTTGCACACTGCCCACCTGGTTCAATCCTCGGCCCATAGATGGTCACCTGAGAGTCATCAGAAATGATCCCCAAGTGCAGAACCAACAGAAAGCTCTGAGCACATCCAGGTGTGGTTATAGAGAGAGAAAAAGAGATAGAGGGAGAGAAAGATGAAGAAGAGCACAGACTATAAGAAAACAATAGCTCTTACACAAAATCTTGAATAAATTCAAAGTTAAATATATTTTTTGTGAGGATGATAAATGATTCTAAAATCATTGCACAAAGAAAATTTTATGAGAATTATTAAAAAATAATAATTTGTCTAAAAATTCATTAAGTGCAATAAAGCTATATTATAGAACACAGTTACACTAATGTTGGGATAAAATAATAGCCAACATTAAGTCCTTGATTTCCTTGTTTTAGAACCAGCAAATGTTTGTTCTGGTTTACCTTTATCTCCTATTTAATTGTGCAAAGAGATTGGTACCAGTTATCTTTCCCTTAGAAGAAAGCAAATCAGTTAATCAGATGTTTATTATTGAGTGGTCATCATCTAACATCCTCTTCTATTTTTATGTATATGCTTTTCTAAGATATTTCCTCAGTACTTAATTAAAGATATGGACAGGTATTTAGTCATTAAACAAATTATTTTCTATTAAATGAAGTTAATATTCTATGCTGCAGTCCACTAAATCCATTGATGATATAAATCATATGATATAGTCAGAAACATGAAGAGTTCAATTTAGAAGTAGTGTTGTTTGTTAGGGACAGCCAGAAAGACAGAAGCCAAGTTAGAGATTTCAGGAAGAATGATTTATTTCAAGAAATTGTTCTCATGATTGTCGGAAATATTAAAAGAATGCAGAGAAACACTGGGTACCCAGAACTATCTTTCCCTACTGAATCTAGAGCTTCCTGAATGACTAACTCCCTAAAGCAACCAGCATCCCCAAACTGAGGAAACAAAAGGCAGTATTGAGTTAAAATGATGTCTACCAAGGGCGTTGGTCTTCAACCACCAGGCAACAAGTTGGTGCCAATCTGCAGGAATACAAAGAGCAAAAGCCATCAATGATGGGAGCTAAAGCGATAGTATAGAGGGAAGGAGGTTTACCCTGCATTGGCAAATCCAGGTTCAATCCCTGACATCCCATATTGTTTCTCAAGTCCTACCGGGAGCACAGACCCAGGAGTAAGCCCTGAGCACAGCCAGGTGTGGCCCGACAACAGCAAACCAAAGGAAAAGACAACACTGCTGGTTCTGTCAATCTGAGCACTGAGCAGTGGTAAGCATGACGGGTGCCAGTTCACAGATGTAAAAAGGCTGAGAACACTCATCTAGATAATAACACCAGGAATGAGAAGCTACTGCTTGGCACAGCAATTACTCTTATGCAGGAATCTTGGCACACAGCATACAAAAAACTAAAATTCATGATGCACATGGGTGTCATTTGGAGGTAGGAACAGAAAGAAAGGCAAGATGTTTGGTTGAAGTCCCTACTGGATGATATTTTGACTGCAGCTAGCTGGGACTTGGTATCCTGGTCTACTAGACCTCATTATTGAAGTTAGAAATGTGCAGGCCTCTATTGCTACTTGTATATATTTGTTGTCCTCTTTATAAACACTACAACATCTCCGCTCCTAAAAGAAGTGACTTTGTGACTTGTATGAAATCAATATCAAGAGGAGATAAAAGGATAGATTATAAAAACTCATCTCTGAACTATGTCCAAATCTGAACTTGCCTAAAAACTGTTGAATATGCGAATATTCATTTCATATTCATTCATATTCATATCCATTCAAATATTCATTTCATATTCATTTGTTGATATGTCTTTTGAACAAAATAAAAGTGTTATTAGCAGAGCTTAATATCTGAGAGGTAATGGTTTAGGAATTTTAGAAATAAGTGGAAGATTCCTGACTATAGACATTTTGACATCAAGTACTGTAAGTTTTATGCAATAAAGAATATGATCAGTAGTCATGGAAGTTGTTCTGACAGAATAATAATATTCATTGAATCAAAGAAACATGTATTATTCTAATTCATGCTGTGCTAGGAATTCTTGATTGGCAAATCATATTGCCATATACTCACAATGCAGCAATAGGGTTTAGCGGCTGCTATTGGGTGTATCTAGTCTGTTGTGTGATAAATTACTAATTGGTTTTCATTCCACTAGTGAATGGATCCATATTTCAATCTAGTTGTCTAACCCTAACACATTTTGTACCAGAAACGAAAGTTTTGTGTTAGAGACACATGGAACATAGTTTGCAAACAAGCAAGATCAAATAAATCTCTAAATTTGGAGTTGTGAATTCCGTAGTCCATGTTTGCCAATACCCTGAAATTCATTAGATAATTATTTCACCACTATGGGAAGTTAAGGATTGCTTCTTCCTCCTTCCCTCAATCACTAAAACACTAGGGAGAGCTTAGAATATAGAATACATCAAGGCCAGAGCAACTTTGTCCATCTATTGACTTAGAGAAGACAATGTAGAAAGAATCTAATTCTAATAGAAGAAACCAAAAACTGTGGGCTTAACCTAAAGCCAGTTTGGAAAGGTCTTCCTTAGGGAAGTAAGCTGAACTGACAGCAATAAGGGTCCAACATCTTGATAAATTGACTCAGCAGGTCAATAACATGGTCAAATAATAGCCCTGGACAAGACCAAGGATGCCACAATACTGACTGCAGAGGGAGTATTCAATAGAAAATAGAAGTATTCAGCAGCTACTATAATCTTAGTTTGCCCTAAGCAATGTTGGGAATATATACAGGAGGAAAAAAAGAAAAAGAAAATGATCCCAGGATCCAAGTCTTTTCAGTTTGCAACTTTGATATAAAATGTTTTTAACATCTCTCAGAGATAAATTTAACTCGAATTGGAAGGTAGAAGGAAGGACTTCTCATTTCAAAATCAGGCACATACATTCTGTGTCTGATTTTGTCCGACTAAATTATTAACTCAGGTGTAATTTGGCTATGGACAATACTCAGTAGTGCTCTGGGACTGCTTCTAGCTCTGTGCTCAGGAGTCACTCCTGGCTGTGCTTGAGAAACCTAAAGCACCAGAGACTGAATCCAGCACGCAGCTTGCAAAGCATTTACTCCAGTCTGTTGATATGCAAACTAGAGTCAATAGTATACAGAAAGAACATTGTGTAACCAAGCAGGGCTCAGTTTAATAACAGAAAAGTTCTTAAATGTAATTTAACACATTAGCAATCTAAAAGATCATATGAGAGGCGATAAAAACAATTTGTTGAGATTCAACAACAAAGCAAAGATACTCATAGTAAATTAAAAATAAACAGTAACTTCTTTTAGTTGATTAAAAATTATTTTTTGTAAAGTTCACTTTTAAGCATCATTTTCACTTTGAAAATCATAGAATTTTGTCCTTAAAATAGGAACAATTTTTAACCATATGTATATAATATTAAGTAGGTGATCTTAATGAATGTTGTAAGGCACAGAAAACAAGTTACAGTCATAGGATTAGATAGGAGGGAAAAAGAATCATTATTTACATTTTTGGATATTCAGGAAAAAAATTAAATAATTGATTCAAAATTTATTTAAAATAACAAGAGCTTAAAATTCACTGGAAAATACATATTTTTACATATGGTTATACACATACAATCAAAGAGAGTTATATTTCTAGGCAACACTAGGAAATAATCAGAAAATAAAAGCGGCATTTACAATATTCAGATAATATCATAATTTCATGAATCAATTTATAAACAATAAAATATTTTCAAGACTAGAGATAATACAGTAAACAGATATGGGGCATATTCTTAAAGAGAAAAACACTGTAAAATTATTTTCCCCACATTAAACTATAGACTTCAGAAGGATTTTCCTATAGAATTGGTGACATTATTAAAATATATACTAAAAGGTAGGACAAAATAGTAAGGACACCTTAAACAAGAAGTATAAAGAGTGAGTCATGTCTTATTTAAAGTCAGGACATATTATTATCATAATTAGTTATTGGTCAAACAGAAAATTTATATCAGTGGAATAAACTGAAAGTCTATAAATAAGACCAAATATATGTAGAACATTGAGTTAGGAGAAAGGTAGAATGTTTGAAGTGAAAAAATAATACTTTTTCAAAAGAGTTAGAAGGGGTTATTTACATAGGAAAAATACAAATGACAACCCTCTCTAGTTTCTTGGAAAATAAACAAATAAATCAGAGACTTAAATGCAAAAAGCAAAACTTCAAAATAATTCTTAGTAAAATAAAAAAGGAGACTTTGCGTTAAAAATCGTTTTTTTAGTTAAAAAAAATACAAACTACTTGTTGAAGGGATGTAAATCCTTTTTACAATAGAACTTTTTATTTCGCTTGCTGAAATAATCTCATAAAATCATTTTTGAAAAGAATGTCATTATCTCCTGGTCACATATTCAGGTATCGTATGGCTAGTAATCCTGCTCTTTTGTATATATATGAGAAACTATTGCACATTTGTAACAGGAAATATGTAAAAGAATGTTCATAGGGCGCTTTTTCTCAATTCTAAAAAAAATTCAAAAACATATCAGCAGCAGAACAGTTGAACAAACTTTGGTGTATTCACACAATGAATATCATTACACATCAGGATTAAAAAAACACTACTGCAGCATGCAATAATATTATGCTAAATTTTTTAAGTCCTCCAAAGTTCTATTCACATAATTTTTAGAAACAACGATATACAACATATGATAATGTTGTGGACATATGAAGAGCAAATTTTGAGAAGAAATGCAATGTTTTGAGTCAACATAGGAATCAAAATAATGGTCATCTCAACTGTAGAGAGACATTGAAGGAATGTGGAAGAGGGTGCCCTAATTAGCTAAAGGCTATTTTCAAACTCCTAAATTGTGGTTTTATGAGTCTTTGTTACAAACTTTAAATACATCTATAAACACATGATATGGGCCTATACCTGATCAATGTGAGCGCATCATGAACTAAAGATTATTATTAATCATAATTAAGGGAGAAGTGCTGAGTAGATCTCTGAGGTGGTCAATCCCCAGACCTCTTGAGGTCCTATCTCTCTACTCTGTCCACACAGAAACTACTAAGCCCCCATTGGTATTCAAACGTCACTAAAGGAACAGAGGAGTTAATTCTTCAATTACTAGTCATTTGAGTAGATGCATACTTAAATTTAAATAGTCACATAGCAAGAGCAACTTTCAGGGCTGGGATAAAAAATTAATGTTCAGGGATCCCTGAGCAAGCTGACTTGGTTTAAGTAAATGGTTCTTTACAAAAGCAGCCAAATAGACAGTTGACCAAAGACATAAATTTCTTACCTTGTGGAAAATCTGGTTCACCATCTCCAATGGGTAGAATACATAAATTCCTCTTCTATTTAGAATGGACATAGTTTCTAATATCTATTGAGAAGCCTTTTCCACACCAAAAACAACCAACTGCAGGTTTCTGGTATTCAGTCATCATTTCACATTTTTTATTTCTCCCTTCCCTACCCTAACTTCCTTGTTATGGTAAACAAACAAGAGCCTCAAAGACACAAACCAGTTATTATTTGAGGAAAATCTAAGACAGCGTGTTTAAATGTATTTACCTCCTTCTTGTTAATGGCATCATTCAATCACAGTTTAGTAGCTTCCAAGTGAGAGGATTAGAAGTGTCAAGGGAATTGCTCACTCAAACCAGGAAATGTGGGGTTTTTAGTTTCAAACAGTATCTGAAGGAAGCCGGGGAGCAACAGCTGAGAAGATGAAAGATCAGATCAACGCCTGCCTTTGAAGTAAAGACTACTCGGGCTGAGAGTCTAACAATGTTCATTACTGCCAAAACTCCAAGTGGTTGCTCCTGACACGTGCTTTAAAATGTATCATAAAATCTATAAAAATATCAACAAGATGCTTTCAAGTGACACAAAACAGCGAGAGTGCCCCTATTTGCAGGGACACTGCTGTTTAAAGGCAATTTGCAGGATTGCTTTCCATCTGGGCCCAGGCAAGAGCTTCGCCTCTCTTCCTCAACAACCCCTCCCCACCTTTTTTCATTTTCTTGCTACTTCTTTTCTTCTAGCTAGAAACGAAGATTTTTTAATGTTTCATTCCTGCTTCCTTTGAGGGCCAGGAAGAGAAAATGAAGCTTTTCTTGGCTTGCCTCTCAACTCTCCTAAGAGATCGGAGACAAAAAGATTGCTTTGGGAAAATAATAATGCCAAATGAGCATTAAAATAATAAATGGGTTTTCTGGAAATTAGGTTCTCAGAGGTCATGCAATTAAAAGTTAGGAGGAAACACACCTCAGGCTTGATTGGTGGAGATAACCGAGAGCCGGGGCAAAGACTTCCAACATGCTTCAAGTTTCATTCAAGGTTTTAAGCATGGGAGATGGTTGATTAATCTATCTGCATGCTTGCAGGGCTTGATAACAAACCCGAGTAGAGGATAATTTCATATGCACTGATTATTAATAATAATAAGGAGCATGATTAGGGCCCTGAATATTGAGGGGTCACAGCAGGCGCAGGCAAACATGAGTCAGCAGCACATTATTTGAAAATAACGAATAAAGGCCCTGAACTGCCTGTGGAGGGCTTTTCTTTATGCGTCTGTTGATACAATTTGTCACAGCACAGCTAAAATCAAAGGAACTTATTTCTCATACATGGTCCTCAGAAAGGCTTTGATAAAATTCAGGATCACATGGGGACTTATGTGTCACTGAAAGTGCCCTTCTAGTGCTTCTGTTACTGAGTTGTGTGTCACTAACAGACCAGCGCCTTTAAGCTGAGTTGGGTCTATTGATTCTTCTTTCCCTCCCCAGCAACATTTATCACACAATTCTTCATCAAAGCATCAGGAAGAACCAAGCGCATCTCTAGAAGACTGTTCCCCTTATTAAAGAGGATAAAGGCGTTCAAAAATAAAGTAACTACCGTAGAGACCCAAAAGTCATCAGGGGCCGTATTGCAAGCTCACACCGCCCACGGATCAGGCGTGCATCTAGAAATCTCCAAGGAGACCAAGAAACTGTGACCCAATCCGCAAAGGCTGAACATGGTGAGATAGAGGAGACGGGCTCACTCTCCGGCTGGTCTCAACAAAATCCCAACAGCCAGAGACCTTCACTGGCAATTGCAGCTATTTCCCAGGCTGGATTCCACTGCTCAAAGAACCCCATCCATGAGAAAAGCCAGTTTTCAACCTCAGGTATGCTGATCACCTGCAGCTGACTTTCTTGGAGCCAAGATTCCAGGCCCCTCCCCTGCCCCGCCCTCCAGAAGGTCAGGTGGGCACACCAGGAACTACCCAGGCGCCACTGCAACCTCACTCCCGGCCGTGGACTAGACATGCATCTAGAAACATCCAAAGAGACCAATAAACTGCAAACATGCTACGGCCTATGGCTGTACCGCAGCCACACAAATTCTAAAAAAATAAAAAGTGTGTAGGTGTCGGGCGCTCCGCCGGGGTCCCCGACAGTGCCGGAAGCGAGTTCCCTTCTACCTCGGAGCCGGCAGGAATGGATGGAGCACCTCAGGGATCCGATGAGGTTTTTAAAGACTTTACTTATCACAGGTTCAGGCATACAAATCAGCAAAAGGAAAAACCCGGTGCTTAGGATTCCAGGCTGGAACCCCAGCCACGTGTAGGCCAAGATGGCGACCACCACGTGTATAGGCTTTGGGAAAGGAGAAGAACACTTCCAGGGCGACCGCTCACAGCGAGCAGCAGCCCAAAGAAGCGCGGGAGAGTGAAAACCGGCTGGTTTATACCCATGCAGCTCAGGCCTTCCTCCCATTGTTATGGAAAGCAGGGGAGTGTTAAATGTCCTTAGATAATCCCTCCCTGCACCTCCCACCTAGGCCCTTTAGTGTGCTAATGTTTTTGAGCCAAATGCCCTTAAAGGAGTCCTGCAACATGTAGGTACAATATCTACTCTGTAAGAACATAGCAGTGATTTCTTATACAGGAGGGCCAAATGGCCTAATGGGTCCAGGAGTGAGTTTTAATAATCCTATTAACCTTCTAAGAATATATTTTCCAACCATATTTAGCAAAATTAGCTCTAGCTACAGCAATCACTATCACTATCACTATCTTCCCGTTGATCATCTATTTGCTAGAGCGGGCACCAGTAATATCTCCATATGTCCTGTCTAATGCTAGTAGAACCCAAAGGCATCTGCTTGCTCCAGGAACAAAAAGAGCCTCAAACCATTATATTAGGTCATAGGAATGACCTAATATAAATGTTACTGGTATTGGTATTTGGCATATCAAATGCGACAAAGCAGCTTGCCAGGCTTGCCGTGCGGGTGGCATACTCTTGTAGTCACCTCTAAATAAAACTTATTGATGAACCGGCGCAGCAGCTAGCGGCCATGCAAGCTGGGCTGTGATAGTCTGGTCTGCTGGGTGGAGTTGTGACGAGAGGGAAGTCCGGATGTGGAAACGGCGGCCCACATGGAGTCAGGCGGGGGAGGGGGCGTCTGGCTTGTTGTGAGGGCTCTGCTGGGGTGGCAGGCCAGGGCTAGAACCCGCCATGCCTCCCAGGCACCTCATGAGCAGCTGGGCACAGGTAGAGCAAGTAGCAGCTCTGCCCCCATGTCTGAGAGTCTCTGGTTTAGCATACCTGGATACCTGGGCCGGATTGAAAAAAATACTGCTGCAGGGTGGGTGTTGATGATCCCGGCTGTGATAGTCTGGTCTGCTGGGTGGAGTTGTGGCGAGAGGGAAGTCCAGATGTGGAAAGCGGCAGCCCCCATGGAGTTGGGGGAGGTTATCTGGCTTGTTGTGAGGTTCTGCTGGGGTGGCAGGCCAAGGCTAGAACGCGCCATGCCTCCCGGACACCTCATGAGAGGCTGGGCACGGGAGAGCAAGTAGCAGCTCTGCCCCATGTCTGAGAGTCTCTACAATATAAATTAGATTATTCAGCATAAGCTCAGAATAGGTCCAAACAGCAGTTGTGAAACCCTGGAAATAATGGTGATCCAAATTCACACATAACAAACCAGGAAAAGCTTATGACTTTATAAATACCATTATTATTTATGCATTTCAATAATCAGTACAATTAGTGCCAGCCAAGGGAGCAGGCATAGGGATTTGGGGACAGTCAAAAAGAAAGGTCTTGGGGGTGCACATGGGTGATGGGTTTGGTGTTGAATGACCAGTGCTGTAACACCACCATGAAAAACTTTGTCCTTTGTAAAATCACAGTTTTTTAAATAAAGGGGAAAACAAACAAAGAAATAAATATAAGATACCCAAAAAAATCACCAGGGGCCAGCCCTTAGGTCAGAACTTTGATTAGCAAGATGATCACCACAGATAATTTCCTACTACTTCCTACTAAAGTTGATTCATTTTCCCACTACTTCTGTTTATTTATTGGCTGTTTAGATCATTCCCTGGCAGAGCTCAGGAAACCATGTCGGATGTCAAGGCTCAAATCCACATTGGCCTAGTTCAAGGCAAATATCCTACTGGCTGTACCCGCTCCAGCCCTTTTCCTTTGATTTCCAATTCAGATCTGTACAATAAACTATACTTACTTATCAGCAGGATGCAAAATCCTAAGTTTAACATGCCAGATTGAAAAGTGAAACTTTACGTCAGACTAATAAGCCATTTTTGAAATATTGCATTTACACATGAGTATTTTGGAAGTAACGAAGATAGTAAATGTAATATTCCAAAGTATTTTTACATCCTTAATATAGGGTAAAGTAGTTCAAAAAGAGTTATATCATTTAATTTTGTACAATAAAGCAAAATATTAATTTCTCTCTTAATTCCCCTTTTTAGAGAGGAAAGCAAAGCTCTTGTAGTGATTAACTAAATGCCTGGCCGTGTTGCCTGTAAGTGGGAGAAATAGGTCATCACTCGAATCTGTTCTACTTTTACTATGAATCATTCCCTTTTTATCTGTTGTTGGTTTTTTGGGGGGCTTGGGGTTCTTTTTTTTTCTTCTTTCAGCTTTGGGTTTTTTGCCACCACCCAGCAGTGGTCAGGGCTTACTTCTGGTTGGTGCTCAGGGATCACTACCGGTGGACAGAGGATACCAAATGGGGTGTGGGAGGATTGAACCCGGGGCTGCCACATGCAAGGCACTTGCCATACCTGCTGTACTATTGCTCTGGCCGCAGCATCTTTTTATTTTTTTGTAGTGATCTCCTGGATGACCCCTTCTACCTCTTCATACAAATAATGCTAGGATCTATTTTGTTGGTACTGATAGTTACTAACTTCAATCCTATCTCTTACATCATGCTTCCCTGCCACACATCTTTTCAAACTGAGCATTCACGGAATGCTGCAATTTACTTGTTAGCTGCTACGTCCCTTCTGGGTTGTGGGGACCCACAGGAAATGGACTCGGGCTCACCCTTCTCAGTACCCAGTCACTTCTCAGATGCCCCCACAGCCATCTCACTGCATTACCTTATCGTTCCCTATGCTCAAACTCATTATGCTCTAAACCAAAGATTACCATTTTATCCTTGCCTGGTTCCCTTTTCCTCTCCTTTATTCCATCAAACTGCCATTTTCGCAGCCCTGCATATCTGCATCTGATATCTGCTTTTCCTTCAAAGACCAAGTCCTGTCATTCCTTTAAATGTCTTTCACCTATTCACTATTTCCCATCATACTATCGTGAACTATTGAGATTCTTTTTATAATTGGTAAATCAATTAGAACGATTTTAAATATAAATAAAACCAACATGTACTGGTTTTAAAGAAGAGCTAGTGTTCAGATGTAGCATCTAGCAGCTCAGGATATTAAGGTTCTAATTTGATTTTGTGACTACAGGACTCACTTGATGCCAAGCATGGTCTCCCTGTTGTTTTTGGATGTGTATTAGTAGAATTTGGCTATGTACTTCTTCAACTTTAAAAAAATAAATAAGGAACGCCCTAATAGATGCATAGGCTTTTCTAAGAAATGCTCAGCCTGGCATTGTAGTCCCTCACTCTCTCTCTTTATTTTTTTACAATTTAAAAGTTCTGCAATATAGAATACTATATTTAAGACAGAGGATTGTATTTATTCTGAAAATATTGCAATTAATGCTTAAAATGAAAAAACTCAATCGCTTCATAATGATACTGCCAAATGAGAATTAAGTTATTGATCAATTAATGATAAAATAAAAAGGCAAGTATGTCAACATTTAGATTTTACGTTTGTGCAAGGGGGATTTGAAGTGAAAGGATTAAATGAACTACTGAGAAAATAAATTATATGTTCTTGATTCTAATTGTGGTAATCATCATGTAATCCCTGTGTCATATATGCGGCTTTCCACCCCCCCCCCTCGGCGGGCTCATAACACATTAATTTCCTATTACTTGGTCAAAAAAAATCTTAAGTAATGGCAAATAGGGAGTATGAAAAATAAGTCAATAAAGTCAACTTGTTTTAATTGCAACATGTTTATGACCTTTCTTAATCTAGTAGAAGACAACCATGTATGCCTTTAGTGAGTGCCATACTCAGGGTCACATGTTGGAAGTTTCTCCTGTCTTTAAAGGAGATCTTTTAGTGCTTCTTGAAAAACTGGCTTCAAAGCTATGAATTCCCTAAACTGTTCCCTGTTCATGAAATTCTGTATAGTTCCTCTAAATCAGAATGATAAGCTATCTGGATGGAGGAGTTTATTGATGAAGTGTTCATTTTGGTGAGTTTTATACTACATTCTTCCATATTCTTCTGGCTTGTAGAGTCTCATTTAGTAGATCTGCTATACATCTTAAGGGTTTTCCTTTTGTATGCAAGTTCCTTCTTATCTTGCTGCTTTCAATATTTTGTCCCTATCTTGAGGTCTTGTTATTTGATTATATTGTATTTTGGTTTCCTAACTGATTCTATTTTCACTGGGATCATTTGGACCTCTGGCTTTGGAAAGGTTTTTTTTTTTTTTTTTTTT
>JAJIBD010036225.1:0-10663 GCA_021461705.1 Cryptotis parvus
GCTTATAAATTTATGATCATTCCTAGAAAAATGTAGTCACCATCCAGAGATAGAACCGAGAGAGAGAATATATGAGCAGCATGCATGTTGCTCTGAATTCAGTCCCAATACTGCATCTAAATTTTTTTTTTTTTTTTTTTTTGCTTTTTGGGTCACACTCGGTGATGCCCAGGGGTTACTCCTGGCTCTACACTCAGGAATTACTCCTGGCGGTGCTCGGGGACCATATGGGATGCCGGGGATCGAACCCAGGCCGGCACAGGCCAGCCGCGTGCAAGGCAAACGCCCCTACCCGCTGGGCTATCTCTCCAGCCCCTGCATCTAAATTTTGAAATAACGCTTTCTGAAAATGGTTTCTAGAAATAAGTGTAGCAGTTCTCACCACTCCTCTCAATACCATAGCATGTCCGCTTCCTTGCCAACACTCATCATTTGTCGGGGCTGGGGAAATACGCCCCCCCAGTAGTTGTCGTGGTCCCAGGGATACCCCTGCAAAAAGCTTGGTGATACACTAACTGGGTTTCAAACCCTACCTACACTCTTAAGCTTTTTTTTGTTTGTTTGTTTTGTTTTTGTTTTGGGTCACACCCAGCGATGCTCAGGGTTGACTCCTGGCTCTGCTCAGGAGTCACTCCCTGGCACTGCGAGGGGACCATATGGGATGCCGGGTATCGAACCCAGGTCAGCTGCATGCAAGGCAAACGCCCCACCCGTTGGACTATCACTCCCGGCCCCGCTCTTAAGCTTTTGGAGGGGGCTGGTGGTGGTGCTTTTTGGGGTTTTTTTTTTTCTTTTTTTTTTCTTTTTGGGTCACACCCAGCAATGCTCAAGGGTTTCTCCTGGCTCTGCACTCAGGAATCACTCCTGGCGGTGCTCAGGGGGACCATATGGGATGCCGGAGATCGAACCCAGGCAGGCATGGGCCAGCCGCGTGCAAGGCAAACGCCCTACCCGCTGGGCTATCGCCCCGCCCCAATGTGGTGGTGGTGCTTTGGACCCCATCTGGCAATGCTCAGGGATATTCCTGTGTTCAGATGCAACCTCTGGTGGCACTCATGTGACTATATGTGGTGTCAGCCATGTGCAAGATATAGGCCTTAGTCCTGTACTATGTCTCAGGCACCCTGTCTTAATATTTTTAAAAGTCAGTGTTGGATGGAGATATCGAACAGGAGTTTTAGGAAAAAAACCGCCTTGCACAAAACATGCACAGTTTGATCCCTTGCACTACAAATGGCCACCTGATCACTTCCAGGAGTAATGTCTGACTGCAGTTGGTAGCAAGACCTGAGCACCACTGGGTGTGGGGTGCCCCGAGAAGTCACTACTATTTCATATGTGAAGCTCAAGAGCACTTCTCCAGTCATAAACCAGAGTGTTTCTGCTTCTCACTCAAGTGCTGCTCTCCAACCCAGAAACAGGTGGTTAGAACTGTCACACTTATCTGATACTAAAACGCTTAACACTACAATGATGCTCTCTAAAGGTGAGAGAGTTACCAAGTTTCTGTAAGTCTGAGAAAATTTCTTTGCTTTATTGGTATTTAAGGGGAGGAGGCCAGATACTTCAAGTCTCTAAGCAGCGAGGACTAGGCTGGTCAGACTCAGGCCCTCAACAGAGTCCTATGTACAGAACAAAAGGGCTCTAGGATAAGAAGTTAAAGCAAAAATAAGATCATTGTGATTTTTGGAAAAGATTTTTTATTCGGTGTTTAAGATTAAAAACTACAAGATTCTGCTTGCAGCTGATGAGCAAAAAAGAAAAGTTAAACATAAATTATCATCTGATTGGCTAGTAAAATGCTCTGACTCACAGTCAAATTTCTCAGAGACATACATTTACTTCAGAATGGACTTAAGAGTTCTGGAGCAAAATAGCTCTAAACAAAACCTATCTGAGAGCACAGGGCTAACAGGGGTGTGAAATACTGAGTAAGAAAGCTGAGAAGGGGAGGCTGTGGCAGACCTTCTGACTCTTTTAAGCTTCTAGCAGTTGGTTACCAATGCAAGGACCTAGCAGCTAGTTATTTTATCTCTTGACTTGTCCGAAGTTAAACAACTTTAACCCACTAAGCAGGAATAAGGAGACTTTATAGATCAGTTGAAAAACATAAAGCAGTCCCACTTCTCCAGTAAAATTTTAGTTGAATTAAATCGTAGAGAAACAATGATTATTGCCCATACTGTACTTGTCACTACATCTGCTGAGTAGAATTCCCATTCCAAGTGTTGTTCTCATCTTCTCCATCATCTTGAGTCCTCAGTCTATATATCTTCCCCTCCTTTTTAAAATCTTCCCCCGTTTCTCAGAACTCTTTTTCTCACTGGTTCCCTATTGTAACAAGAAGGAGAAAAGAGAAAATAAACAACAGTAATACAAATTTGTTTCCATTGCATACGCAATTATATTCCAGTGACCTTCCCTACACTCAGCATGGGATGATGGATTCAGCAGTAAGGCCGATGCGAGGGACCTTGGTTCAATTTCCAGCATGTGCACACATATACGCATGTCTTAAAATATATATTTCAAAAATTATACCTAACATAGTAATAAACACTATGTAACTTTATCTGTTCTCCAAGCCAATCATTTTCCATTTTTAAGTAATCTTTCTTTTGGGAGGGTCACCCCTGGTAATGCTCAGGCATGACTCCTGGCTCTGCACTCAGGAATCACCCCTGGTGGTGCTCATGGGAACCATATGGGATGCCGGGATCGATCCCAGGTAGGCCGTGTGCAAAGCAACGCACTCCCACTGCACTACTCTCTAGCCCCTTCCAAGTATTCTTGATAACTTACTAAAAATAGTGGGAAATCCTTGTCAACAAATCTATTTATGCAGCATAAAACATTACTAAACACAGGATCTTACAGGCTATTTAAAAGTCTAATTTATAGAAATCATCAATTACTAATTTTTTAAAATTTAGTTTTAATTTTACTATACCACCATGAGATATATAATTACCAAGATGTTCATGATCGGGTTTCGGTCTTAAGTGTTCCAGCACCCAGCCCTCCAACAGTGCCCACTTCCCACCACAAATCTTCCCTGATTCCCTCCCGCTTCCAGCCTGCCTCTCTAACAGGCGCTTTTTTTCTCTTCTCTTCCTCTCTCCTCTTTCTCCCATCTCCCTCTCTCTCCTCTCTCTCTCTCCTCTTACACATTGTGGCTTGTCGTATATACATTTAGGGGTTACTCACATTACTAATTCTTAATCCTTTCATAATCTTCCAGGGTACTTTAGGGCCCAGAGAGACAGTACAACAGGTAGGGCACTTTCTTCTCCACACACAGCCAACCCAGGTTCAATTCTCCGGTATCCCACATGGTCTCCTGAGCACCACCAGGAGTCATTCTTGAGGCTAGAGCTTGGAATAACCCTGAGCACTGTGGGTTTACCCCCAAAAAAGGATGGTTTAGATAGGGATAATGCTCTATTTGAGAATGAGTAGAAAATGGAGTGAAATTTAATATATTCTACAATACTAGAAGGTAGAGGAGAAAGAAAAACCTAGAGTGGGAACACAAAGCTTCTCACTCCTAACAGGCACTCATCCCATGCCTTCGCTCAAGAGTCTTCCCTTAATTTCTTTTTTCTTTTTCTTTTCTTTCTTTTTTTTTTTTTTTTTTTCTTGGGTCACACCCGGTGATGCTCAGGGGTTACTCCTGGCTTCTGCACTCAGGAATACTTTCCTGGCATGCTCAGGGACCATATGGGATGCCCGGATCAAACTCAGGTCAGCTGCAAGGCGCAAGCCTTACCTGTGGACTATCGCTCCAGCCCCTTTTTCCTTAATTTCAAAGGAAATTTAAAAAATCTCGCATCATGGAGCCAGAGATGTGGTTTAAAATGTATAGTAGTTGGGGCCGGAGTGATAGCCCAGCAGGTAGGGCGCTTTGTTTTGCATGCGGTCGGGCCTGTGCCCGCCCGGGTTCGATCCCCGCATCCCATATGGTCCCCCGAGCACCGCCAGGAGTAACCCCTGAGAATCGCCGGGTGTGACCCAAAAGCAAAAAAAAAAAAAAAAAAAAAGTATAGTAGTTGGGGCTGGAGCGATAGCCCAGAGGGGTAGGGCGCTTGCCTTGCGCAGCGGCTGGCCCATGCCGGCCAGGGTTCGATTCCCCGCATCCCATATGGTCCCCAGAGCACCGCCAGGAGTGATTCCTGAGCGCAGAGCCAGGAGAAACCCCTGAGCATTGCCAGGTGTGACCCAGAAAGCAAAAAAAAAAAAAAAGTATAGTAGTGTACTGTGAGGCTCTAGGTTCAAATAACTCCCTCCAAACACCATCAGCTGTGGTCCCCACTGACCATCAAACCAACCAACCCATGCAGCACTAGTTCTTCAGGGTTAGATACTTCTACCCACACTGCTTCAGGATTCTAAAATTTAGCACCAACAAGGCCTACTTTGGATGCTGCTGTTATAGCAAGAGAAGAATTTCCTGCTGCTCCAAGTAAGTTATGCAACATAAAAAGGATAAAACAAGCAAAGGTATTGGTCTGTCTAAAAATGAAAGAATTCAAGATACAGGCTAAAAAGGAGGCAGAGATACAGTATAGTGAACAGGTGTTTGCTTTGCACATGAACTACATGGGCTCAACACCTGACCCAGTATGATCCCTGAGCACAGAGCCAGGAGAGAGGAGAGATGAGAGAGGACAGAGGAGAAAGGGAGAGGGGAGGAGGAGTAAGAGAGAGAGAAAGAGAGAGAGAACTTATGTAAATCACCCAGAGCAGTGCTTTCGCAGTTTCTCAAAGTGGGCAATATGGCTTCTCAGGGAGTGCTGGATTGATCCAGGGGTGGTGGTAGCCCAGAATACAATTAAGGTCACTTGTTTGATCAAATAAAGCCAATTCCCAGGTTGGGGAGTTGACTAATTTTTTCTTCTAAAAAGGGGACAGCAGGCCAAGCATGTTCGGGAATCTCTGGTCTAGACACTCAACAAAACACAAATTAAGGATGATCTTAAAAAGAAGAGACACAAGGATCTCTATTACTCAGCATGTAGCATCTACAAAAGGAACTACTGTAAACCTCCATTAAAGGCTCGGCCAGAGACTGTAGAGTGGGCAGGTCACGGCCTTGCAAATGGCTGACCAGGCTGGGTGCCCGGCTCAATGGCAAGGGAGCACCTGTTCTCAAGCAGGAGGCCAACAGTCTGATGCCTGGGACAGCCCACCTGTGTGGACACTGTTCTGCTCCTCTGCTTTCTGTAACCCTCAAGGCTGCAAGTGTTCGGATCTAACCACAGTCAGATGAGAGAGAGCACAAAAAAAGGTACAAGCTTTAAGAGGAACCGTGAACTCAAAAGATTCACATCTAGGGGCCGGAGCGATAGCCCAGCGGGTAGGGCGTTTGCCTTGTACGCGGCCGGCTTGTAGCCGGCCTGGGTCGATTCCGGCATCCCATATGGTCCCCCGAGCACCGCCAGGAGTAATTCCTGAGTGCAGAGCCAGGAGTAACCCCTGAGCATTGCCGGGTGTGACCCAAAAAAGCAAAAAAAAAAAAAAAAAAAAAAAAAAGATTCACATCTACCACCCTGGCCTGAAGTGTGATCATCGGTAAGCAGGTGTGCAAACACCACAAACATGAGTGGTGATCCAAGGCAAGCACACCTAAATACCTTTTTTGGGGACAGTCATACCTGGCAACGCTCAAGGATAACTTCCAGCTCGGCACTCAGGAAATCACTCCTGGTGGTGCTCCAGGGGACCATATGGGATGCGGGATTGAACGGGCATTAGCTGCATGCAAGTCAACTGCCCTACCTGCTGTACTATCACTCTGGCCCCAACACACCTGAATATCTAAGCACCACAGTCAACCTATGTGACACCCAGTGATCACCACAGCAATAAGGGAAAGAAGAATTTAAAAATAAGAGAATGGAAAAAAATTAAGATGGGTAAGCACCATTGCTGGTGTGTGCCACTGGCAAACACAAGTATAATCATTGCAACCAAAGGACAGCTTCCAGCAAGCACCACAACCAAAAGTGAGTGTCCCAGTGTGTGCACAATCCTGGTCACCACAGTGTGTCAGATGCTAAACCATATGTAAAAATAGTTTTAAATGGTCCCTTAGGGGGAAAATGTACCTTAATCATTACAGAATTGGGGCCAGAGGTACAGTACAGGCGGAAGGGCGTTTGCCTTGCACACAGCTGACCTGCGTTTGAATCCAATGCCAGGGTTCCATATGGTCCGTGGAGAACTGCCAGGAGTAATTCCCTGAGTGCAGAGCCACGTGTGACACAAAAAGAAAAAAAAATTACAGCATTAAAAGGATTAAATTAAAAAAATGAAAGTAGAAGGTAAGCAGATTTTAGGAAGACGGCTGAGCAGACACAAACTCCCAGCAGAAGCAGCAGGCCCAAGTTTTGGAACATTTCTTTCTTTCTTCCACTGCCCCCTCTCCACAACCCGATTTTTTGGTTTTGTTTTTGGAACACACCTAGTAGTGCTCAGAGCTACTCCAGCCTAAGATGTAGGATTCCACATGGTGTTGGAGTGAGCCCGGCTGAGTACGTTAAGCATGCATATAAGATCTATGAGCTGTCTCCCTGGCCCCATGTTTCATAACACTTACATTCCTTACCTTCACTTTGATTAATGAGCATCATGTACACAGGAAGAAGACAAATTTACTCATCTTGAATAAGGCATTGGGTATTACTGGTTTTCTACACACGGAGATAATACAGATACCTTTTCTCTGAGCTGCTGGATGCCGAAGGTTCTGACGCTGGTGCTCTCGCTGAGGTCTGTGCAGGAGGATTGCTGAACAGGAAGTTGCTGATCAGTCTCCAGATTGCGAGGAATGGGTAAAGCACTGTTCCCCAACAATGTCCAAATGTCTCCACTGGAAGAATGCACCATGGATGTAGTAGGTCTTCCTGCCTAAAAATTAAAAAGATAAAACTAAAGATCACACAAACTCAACTGTACCACATTTAAAGGTCAAAATAAATCTTTTAGCTAGACAATAATATCCCACAGATTTTAGTTTACTTCAGAAGGTAAATTCCCATCTTCTGCTATTTTTCAAAACATATATACTTGGAAACTTCTAGAACTCTTTTAAGTTCATTTATTTTTGGATTTTGAGCCACACCCAGCAGTGCTCAGGAGATTTCTCCTGGCTCAGTATTCAGGAATTACTCCTGGTGGAGATTAAGGAATCATATGAGGTGCCAGGAATCAACCCAGGCCAATTTCATGCAAGGCAAACATTCTACCTGCTGTACTATCACTTGGGTCCCTAGAGCTGTTTTTTTTAATAGAAACAAATTTTTTCAATACAATACAAAATTTTTCATATTTCTCTAGTTGGAACACATGCTAGTCTTACACGCACAGGGTCCTAGGTTTGAGCCCCAGCACTGAAGAAATCCCAAAGGTTCAGCTCTGGTGGCTCCTAACATCACTGGGGAAATCCTAACAAAAACACCCCAAACCTTCCTACAAAATTGAGGCCTAGTGTGTGGCACTGTAGTAGAGAACCTTACACATGTGAGACCCGGCTTCATTCAGGGGTTTGGGGAGGGGGCACCGATGGAGGGAAAATAAAACCCTAGGAAGTAGTCTTCATGAAAGCAATCAATGACTTTTAAGAGAACTAAACTTCTGTAATAAAATCAACAATTCTGGCAAGAAAAGAACAGTTTCAACCCTCAGTAAATACACTGAGTTTACTGGAGATCTGATTATTTTGGGTGCAGGGTCCAGTTAGAGGAAAGCAAACTATTAACATGTAGAAGACCAGTCTTTAATCTAGCACTTGATGGGACCTTGGAAAGGCTAAATTTTATTCTGTTTCATTTCTTCATAACAGATTAAAATACTTTGAGAATCAAATGGTATGTTTAAAAATCAATGTTACTTTTATGTCAAACACTTGGTAAGAGTGGAGTCATACTCATCAATAACAAATAACACAACTATCAAATAACACAACACAAATAACAACTCATCAATAAGACATATAATGACTTCTTATCCTACTAGTCATTTTTGCACATGAAATGGATGGGAAAGTCAATTAGATAGCACAACGGGTAGGGTGTTTGCCTGGCACGCGGCTGACCCCCGTTTGAAATCCAGCATCCCGTGAGGTCCCCAAGCACCGCCAGGAGTAATTCCTAAGCGAGGAGCTAGAAGTAATCCTAAGTGTCTCTGGTGTGACCCAAAAGAGAAAAAAAAGTCAAAAATTAACTAGCGTCTATCAAGCAGTATTAGTAATCCTAGTATACAAAACAGAATAAACAATAAGTCATTTAATATTTCTGGATTAAGTTTTAATTACCCACAGCAAACCTTTTATAAGAAGTGCTGTTCTAGGGGGCCGGAGTGATAGCCCAGCAGTAGGGTGTTTGCCTTGCACGCAGCAGGCCTGTGCCAACCAGGGTTCCATCCCGGCATCCCATATGGTCTCCGAGCACCGCCAGGAGTAATTCCTGAGTGCAGAGGCAGGAGTAACTCCTGAGCATTGCCGGTGTGACCCCCCCCAAAAGTGCTGTTCCAGTAATTATGATATAAATCAAGAGCAAAACAAGCAGGGCAGTAAGACAGGACTCTAAACAGAGAAAAAAATTATGTATATTACGTACCGGCAACAATACCACTGAAGCACTTGGAGCAAGTTCCAAATCCAGTAATTTCTTTTTATAATCTTCTTTGGTAAATTCCCTCCTGGGAAACATGGTTGCTAATGAAAATTGCCATAAGTGTTGCCAACAGTCTGTAACAAAAAATAAGTAAGTTTTAAAATTTACAACAATGCCTTTGATTTTAACTTTGCATCCAAAACAACTGCTTTAGTTTCAAATTGCCTAAAATATGAAAGTGAACTAAAACAAATTCAAAAAAACATTTAAAATACTTTTGTGTGCTGGGAGGATTGCCTTTGACATTCCCCTGCATCAAATATGGTCCCCCCTGAGTCTGTCCCACCAGGGAGTGATCCCTAAGCAGAGCCAGGAGGAAGCCTGAGCACAGCCAGGTGAGGCAATAAAACAAAACGACCCCACAACAAAAGTAACTGACAACTAACACACATACAAATCAAAAAGGATTTTCAATTCAAAAACTGGCGCCTAAAAATGACAATATAGTTTCTAAAATAAACTGAATTTTTAAGAAATCATGTCTTGGGAATAAATAGAAATTATGTCTTGAGCTAAAGCAGTAATACAGCAGGCAGCACACCCGCATTGCAAGTGGGTAACCCAAGTTTGATCACCAGGGTCCCGTATGGTCTGGCCCCTGAAGCCCACCAGGAGTGACCCTGAGTGTAGAGTCCAGGAGGAACTCCTGAGCACCTCTGGGTGTGACCCAAAACGCAAGCAAAACAAAACTAAAAACCCCATTACAGCAGCTGTCACGCAAAGGCCCAGCTTCACTGGAACCTACAGATATACCAGTCTTTTTTCCCTGCTTTTTGGGTCACACCCACTGATGCTCAGGGGTTCCTCCTTATGGTGCTGGGGACACCCTATGGATGAGGGATCAAACGCCAGGTTGGCCACACAGCCAAGGCAAACGCCCACCCGCTGTACCATTGCTCTGGCCCCAGGTCCACCAATCCTTAGGCTGCAAACTCTGGGGGCCCCTCAGAAGAGGGGCAGGCCAAGAATCATTCCACTTCTACAGATCCTGGAACTGTGTATGTGGCCACATACACACCTATGCGACACCTCCAAATCCCACAACAGAAGTATTACAGGAGGAGCAACAAGTTAGATGGGGAAAGGGGCAAAAATCCCACTAAGCTCCATAAGCAGAAACAGTAACACCAAAGGCTCAACTAGCAACAAACAGCTCAGCAAACTCTTAGACAATGACTTCAGTAACACCATTGCGAGATGCAACAATTTTCACAGCTTTTCCTTTACTGACCTATTTCATTAATAATTCTACTTACCATTTTGCTTTAACAAGAAGCAATATAAATAAATCATGATGTGGCTGCCAAGGAGGCAAGCTCAGAGGACAATGGTAGAGATGACACTGGGGGGGCAGGAGGAGGGGGCTGGAGGCGGGCACCATTGCCCCGAGACAGCTGTATTGTGAACAAGTGTGTAAACCTGGAGTTTAAAGTTCAGAATAAAAAATCCAATCAATTTAAAAAAAAAGAAAAATAATAAAATTTAAAAAACTGTCTTTAAAAGATCCGGACACGGGGCCAGAGCAATAGCACTAGCGGGTAGGGGCGTTTGCCTTGCACATGCAGACCGGGTTCGATCCCAGCATCCCATATGGTCCCCCGAGCACCGCCAGGAGTAATTCCTGAGTGCAGAGCCAGAGCAACCACTTGAGGGTCGCCGGGTGTGACCCAAAAGAAACAATAAAATTAAAAAATAGGGGCGATAGCCCAGCGGGTAGGGCATTTGCCTTGCACGTGGCCGGCACCAGCCAGCTAAGGGCTCGATCCTCGGCATCCCATGTGGTCCCCCCGAGCACCACCAGGAGTGATTCCTGAGTGCAGAACCAGGAGAAACCCTGAGCATTGCTTTTTGGGGTGGGACCCGAAAAGCAAAATAAATAAATAAAATAAAATAATAAAGTTCAGCTACTTATCATTAAGCGTTTTCACTATCCTTTCAAGAACTTATGTAATGGCTACAAAAATAAACATTTGGCACTCAAATCTTCC
>JAJIBD010036226.1:0-11867 GCA_021461705.1 Cryptotis parvus
GGCTATCTCTCCAGCCCCTGCATCTAAATTTTGAAATAACGTTTCTGAAAATGGTTTCTAGAAATAAGTGTAGCAGTTCTCACCACTCCTCTCAATACCATAGCATGTCCGTTTCCTTGCCAACACTCATCATTTGTCGGGGCTGGGGAAATCGCTCCCCCAGTAGTTGTCGTGGTCCCAGGGATACCCTGCAAAAGCTTGGTGATACACTAACTGGGTTTCAAACCCTACCTACACTCTTAAGCTTTTTTTGTTTGTTTGTTTTGTTTTTTTGTTTTGGTCACACTAGCGATGCTCAGGTTACTCCTGGCTCTGCTCAGGAGTCACTCCTGGCACTCGCGTAGGGACCATATGGGATGCTGGGTATCGAACCCAGGTCAGCTGCATGCAAGGCAAACGCCCTACCCGTTGGACACCCGCCCCGCTCTTAAGCTTTGGAGGGCTGGTGGTGGTGCTTGGGGTTTTTTTTTTTTTTTTTTTCTTTGGGTCACACCCCAGCAATGCTCAAGGGTTTCTCCTGGCTCTGCACTCCAGGAATCACTCCTGGCGGTGCTCAGGGACCATATGGGATGCCGGAGATCGAACCCAGGCAGGCATGGGCCAGCCGCGGGCAAGGCAAACGCCTACCAGCTGGGCTATCGCCCGGCCCCAATGTGGTGGTGGTGCTTTGGACCCCATCTGGCAATGCTCAGGATATTCCTGTGTTCAGATGCAACCTCTGGTGGCACTCATGTGACTATATGGTGTCAGCCATGTGCAAGATATAGGCCTTAGTCCTGTACTATGTCCAGGCACCCTGTCTTAATATTTTTTAAAAGTCAGTGTTGGATGGAGATATCGAACAGGAGTTTTAGGAAAAAAAACCGCCTTGCACAAAACATGCACAGTTTGATCCCTTGCACTACAAATGGCCACCTGATCACTTCCAGGAGTAATGTCTGACTGCAGTTGGTAGCAAGACCTGAGCACCACTGGGTGGTGCCCCGAGAAGTCACTACTATTTCATATGTGAAGCTCAAGAGCACTTCTCCAGTCATAAACCAGAGTGTTTCTGCTTCTCACTCAAGTGCTGCTCCAACCCAGAAACAGGTGGTTAGAACTGTCACACTTATCTGATACTAAACGCTTAACACTACAATGATGTCTCTAAAGGTGAGAGAGTTACCGAAGTTTCTGTAAGTCTGAGAAAATTTCTTTTGCTTTATTGGTATTTAAGGAGGAGGCCAGATACTTCAAGTCTCTAAGCAGCGAGGACTAGGCTGGTCAGACTCAGGCCCTCAACAGAGTCCTATGTACAGAACAAAAGGGCTCTAGGATAAGATTAAAAGCAAAAATAAGATCATTGTGATTTTTGGAAAAGATTTTTTATTCGGTGTTTAAGATTAAAAACTACAAGATTCTGCTTGCAGCTGATGAGAAAAAGAAAAGTTAAACATAAATTATCATCTGATTGGCTAGTAAAATGCTCTGACTCACAGTCAAATTTCTCAGAGACATACATTTACTTCAGAATGGACTTAAGAGTTCTGGAGCAAAATAGCTCTAAACAAAACCTATCTGAGAGCACAGGGCTAACAGGGTGTGAAATACTGAGTAAGAAAGCTGAGAAGGGGAGGCTGTGGCAGACCTTCTGACTCTTTTTAAGCTTCTAGCAGTTGGTTACCAATGCAAGGACCTAGCAGCTAGTTATTTTATCTCTTGACTTGTCCGAGTTAAACAACTTTAACCCACTAAGCAGGAATAAGGAGACTTTATAGATCAGTTGAAAAACATAAAGCAGTCCCACTTCTCCAGTAAAATTTTAGTTGAATTAAATCAGAGAGAAACAATGATTATTGCCCATACTGTACTTGTCACTACATCTGCTGAGTAGAATTCCCATTCCAAGTGTTGTTCTCATCTTCTCCATCATCTTGAGTCCTCAGTCTATATATCTTCCCTCCTTTTTAAAATCTTCCCCCCGTTTCCAGAACTCTTTTTCTCACTGGTTCCCTATTGTAACAAGAAGGAGAAAAGAGAAAATAAACAACAGTAATACAAATTTGTTTCCATTGCATACGCAATTCTATTCCAGTGACCTTCCCTACACTCAGCATGGGATGATGGATTCAGCAGTAAGGCCGATGCGAGGACCTTGGTTCAATTTCCAGCATGTGCACACATATACACGATATGTCTTAAAATATATATTTCAAAATTATACCTAACATAGTAATAAACACTATGTAACTTTATCTGTTCTCCAAGCCAATCATTTTCCATTTTTAAGTAATCTTTCTTTTGGGAGGGTCACCCCTGGTAATGCTCAGGGCATGACTCCTGGCTCTGCACTCAGGAATCACTCTGGTGGTGCTCAGGGAACCATATGGGATGCCGGGATCGATCCCAGGTAGGCCGGTGCAAAAGCAACGCACTCCCACTGCACTATCTCTCTAGCCCCTTCCAAGTATTCTTGATAACTTACTAAAAATAGTGGAAATCCTTGTCAACAAATCTATTTATGCAGCATAAAACATTACTAAACACAGGATCTTACAGGCTATTTAAAGTCTAATTTATAGAAATCATCAATTACTAATTTTTAAAATTTAGTTTTAATTTTACTATACCACCATGAGATATATAATTACCAAGATGTTCATGATCGGGTTTCGGTCTTAAGTGTTCCAGCACCCAGCCCTCCAACAGTGCCCACCCACCACAAATCTTCCCTGATTCCTCCCCGCTCCAGCCTGCCTCTCTAACAGGCGCTTTTTCTCTTCTCTTCCTCTCCTCTTTCTCCCATCTCTCCTCTCTCTCCTCTCTCTCTCTCCTCTTACACATTGTGGCTTGTCGATATACATTTAGGGTTATCGTCAATTACTAATTCTTAATCCTTTCATAATCTTCCAGGGTAATTTAGGGCCCAGAGAGACAGTACAACAGGTAGGGCACTTTCTTCTCCACACACAGCCAACCCAGGTTCAATTTCGGTATCCCACATGGTCTCCTGAGCACCACCAGGAGTCATTCTTGAGGCTAGAGCTTGGAATAACCCTGAGCACTGTGGGTTTACCCCCACAAAAAGGATGGTTTAGATAGGGATAATGTCTATTTGAGAATGAGTAGAAAATGGAGTGAAATTTAATATATTCTACAATACTAGAAGGTAGAGGAGAAAGAAAAACCTAGAGTGGAACACAAAGCTTCTCACTCTAACAGGCACTCATCCATGCCTTTCGCTCAAGAGTCTTCACCTTTCTTTTTTTTTTCTTTTCTTTCTTTTTTTTTTTTGGTTTTGGGTCACACCCGGTGATGCTCAGGGGTTACTCCTGGCTCTGCACTCAGGAATTACTCCTGGCATGCTCAGGGGACCATATGGGATGCCGGGATCAAACTCAGGTCAGCTGTGCGCAAGGCAAAGCGCCCTACCTGCTGGACTATCGCTCCAGCCCCTTTTCCTTAATTTCAAAGGAAATTTAAAAATCTCGTGATCATGGAGCCAGAGATGTGGTTTAAAATGTATAGTAGTTGGGGCGGAGTGATAGCCCAGCAGGTAGGGCGTTTGTTTTGCATGCGGTCGGCCTGTGCCGGCCCGGGTTCGATCCCCGGCATCCCATATGGTCCCCAATGACCGCCAGGAGTAACCCCTGAGAATCGCCGGGTGTGACCCAAAAAGCAAAAAAAAAAAAAGTATAGTAGTTGGGGCTGGAGGCGATAGCCCAGAGGGTAGGGCGTTTGCCTTGCATGCCGGCTGGCCCATGCCGGCCAGGGTTCGATTCCGGCATCCCATATGGTCCCCAGAGCACCGCCAGGAGTGATTCCTGAGCGCAGAGCCAGGAGAAACCCCTGAGCATTGCCAGGTGTGACCCAGAAAGCAAAAAAAAAAGTATAGTAGTGTACTGTGAGGCTCTAGGTTCAAATAACTCCCCTCCAAACACCATCAGCTGTGGTCCCCACGACTATCAAACCAACCAACCCATGCAGCACTAGTTCTTCAGGGTTAGATACTTCTACCCACACTGCTTCAGGATTCTAAAATTTAGCACCAACAAGGCCTACTTTGGATGCTGCTGTTATAGCAAGAGAAGAATTTCCCGCTGCTCCAAGTAAGTTATGCAACATAAAGGATAAAACAAGCAAAGGTATTGGTCTGTCTAAAAATGAAAGAATTCAAGATACAGGCTAAAAGGAGGCAGAGATACAGTATAGTGAACAGGTGTTTGCTTTGCCATGAACTACATGGGCTCAACACCTGACCCCGTATGATCCCTGAGCACAGAGCCAGGAGAGGAGAGATGAGAGAGGACAGAGGAGAAAGGGAGAGGGAGGAGGAGTAAGAGAGAGAAAGAGAGAGAGAACTTATGTAAATCACCCAGAGCAGTGCTTTGCAGTTTCTCAAAGTGGGCAATATGGCTTCTCAGGGAGTGCTGGATTGATCCAGGGTGGTGGTAGCCCAGAATACAATTAAGGTCACTTGTTTGATCAAATAAAGCCAATTCCCAGGTTGGGGAGTTGACCTACTTTTCTTCTAAAAAGGGGACAGCAGGCCAAGCATGTTCGGGAATCTCTGGTCTAGACACTCAACAAAACACAAATTAAGGATGATCTTAAAAAGAAGAGACACAAGGATCTCTATTACTCAGCATGTAGCATCTACAAAAGGAACTACTGCAAACCTCCATTAAAGGCTCGGCCAGAGACTGTAGAGTGGGCAGATGGCCTTGCAAATGGCTGACCAGGCTGGGTGCCCGGCTCAATGGCAAGGGAGCACCTGTTTCTCAAGCAGGAGGGCCAACAGTCTGATGCCTGGGACAGCCCACCTGTGTGGACACTGTTCTGCTCCTCTGCTTTCTGTAACCCTCAAGGCTGCAAGTGTTCGGATCTAACCACAGTCAGATGTGAGAGAGCACAAAAAAGGTACAAGCTTTAAGAGGAACCGTGAACTAAAAGATTCACATCTAGGGGCCGGAGCGATAGCCCAGCGGGTAAGGCCGTTTTCTGTACTGCGGCCGGCTTGTGCCGGCCTGGGTTCGATTCCCGGCATCCATATGGTCCCCGAGCACCGCCAGGAGTAATTCCTGAGTGCAGAGCCAGGAGTAACCCCTGAGCATTGCCGGGTGTGACCCAAAAAAACAAAAAAAAAAAAAAAAAAAAAAAAAAAGATTCACATCTACCACCCTGGCCTGAAGTGTGATCATCGGTAAGCAGGTGTGCAAACACCACAAACATGAGTGGTGATCCAAGGCAAGCACACCTAAATACCTTTTTGGGGACAGTCATACCTGGCAACGTTCAAGGATAACTTCCAGCTCGGCACTCAGGAAATCACTCCCTGGGTGGTGCTCAGGGGACCATATGGGATGCGGGGGATTGAACGGGCATTAGCTGCATGCAAGTCAACTGCCCTACCTGCTGTACTATCACTCTGGCCCCAACACACCTGAATATCTAAGCACCACAGTCAACCTATGTGACACCCAGTGATCACCACAGCAATAAGGGAAAGAAGAATTTAAAATAAGAGAATGGAAAAAAATTAAGATGGGTAAGCACCATTGCTGGTGTGTGCCACTGGCAAACCACAAGTATAATCATTGCAACCAAAGGACAGCTTCCAGCAAGCACCACAACCAAAAGTGAGTGTCCCAGTGTGTGCACAATCCTGGTCACCACAGTGTGTCAGATGCTAAACCATATGTAAAAATAGTTTTAAATGGTCCCTTAGGGGAAAATGTACCTTAATCATTACAGAATTGGGGCCAGAGGTACAGTACAGCGGCGTTTGCCTTGCACACAGCTGACCTGCGTTTGAATCCAATGCCAGGGTTCCATATGGTCCGTGAGAACTGCCAAGGAGTAATTCCTGAGTGCAGAGCCACGTGTGACACAAAAAAAAAAATTACAGCATTAAAAGGATTAAATTAAAAAATGAAAGTAGAAGGTAAGCAGATTTTGGGAAGACGGCTGAGCAGACACAAACTCCCAGCAGAAGCAGCAGGCCTAAGTTTTGGAACATTTCTTTCTTTCTTCCACTGCCCCCTCTCCACAACCCGATTTTTTGGTTTTGTTTTGGAACACACCTAGTAGTGCCTCAGGAGCTACTCCAGCCTAAGATGTAGGATTCCACATGGTGTTGGAGTGAGCCCGGCTGAGTACGTTAAGCATGCATATAAGATCTATGAGCTGTCTCCCTGGCCCCATGTTTCATAACACTTACATTCCTTACCTTCACTTTGATTAATGAGCATCATGTACACAGGAAGAAGACAAATTTACTCATCTTGAATAAGGCATTAGGGTATTACTGGTTTTCTACACACGGAGATAATACAGATACCTTTTCTCTGAGCTGCTGGATGCCGGAAGGTTCTGACGCTGGTGCTCTCGCTGAGGTCTGTGCAGGAGGATTGCTGGAACAGGAAGTTGCTGATCAGTCTCCAGATTGCGAGGAATGGGTAAAGCACTGTTCCCAACAATGTCCAAATGTCTCCACTGGAAGAATGCACCATGGATGTAGTAGGTCTTCCTGCCTAAAAAATTAAAAGATAAAACTAAAGATCACACAAACTCAACTGTACCACATTTAAAGGTCAAAATAAATCTTTTAGCTAGACAATAATATCCCACAGATTTTAGTTTACTTCAGAAGGTAAATTCCCCATCTTCTGCTATTTTTTCAAAACATATATACTTGGAAACTTCTAGAACTCTTTTTAAGTTCATTTATTTTTGGATTTTGAGCCACACCCAGCAGTGCTCAGAGATTTCTCCTGGCTCAGTATTCAGGAATTACTCCTGGTGGAGATTAAGGAATCATATGAGGTGCCAGGAATCAACCCAGGCCAATTTCATGCAAGGCAAACATTCTACCTGCTGTACTATCACTTGGGTCCCTAGAGCTGTTTTTTTTAATAGAAACAAATTTTTTTCAATACAATACAAAAATTTTTCATATTTCTCTAGTTGGAACACATGCTAGTCTTACACGCACAGGGTCCTAGGTTTGAGCCCCAGCACTGAAGAAATCCCAAAGGTTCAGCTCTGGTGGCTCCCTAACATCACTGGGGAAATCCTAACAAAACACCCCCAAACCTTCCTACAAAATTGAGGCCTAGTGTGTGGCACTGTAGTAGAGAACCTTACATGTGAGACCCGGCTTCATTCAGGGGTTTGGGGAGGGGGCACGATGGAGGGAAAATAAAACCCTAGGAAGTAGTCTTCATGAAAGCAATCAATGACTTTTAAGAGAACTAAACTTCTGTAATAAAATCAACAATTCTGGCAAGAAAAGAACAGTTTCAACCCTCAGTAAATACACTGAGTTTACTGGAGATCTGATTATTTTGGGTGCAGGGTCCAGTTAGAGGAAAGCAAACTATTAACATGTAGAAGACCAGTCTTTAATCTAGCACTTGATGGGACCTTGGAAAGGCTAAATTTTATTCTGTTTCATTTCTTCATAACAGATTAAAATACTTTGAGAATCAAATGGTATGTTTAAAAATCAATGTTACTTTTATGTCAAACACTTGGTAAGAGTGGAGTCATACTCATCAATAACAAATAACACAACTATCAAATAACACAACACAAATAACAACTCATCAATAAGACATATAATGACTTCTTATCCTACTAGTCATTTTTGCACATGAAATGGATGGGAAAGTCAATTAGATAGCACAACGGGTAGGGTGTTTGCCTGGCGCGGGCTGACCCCGTTTGAAATCCAGCATCCCGTGAGGTCCCCCAAGCACCGCCAGGAGTAATTCCTAAGCGAGGAGCTAGAAGTAATCCTAAGTGTCTCTGGTGTGACCCAAAAAGAGAAAAAAAAAAAGTCAAAAATTAACTAGCGTCTATCAAGCAGTATTAGTAATCCTAGTATACAAAACAGAATAAACAATAAGTCATTTAATATTTCTGGATTAAGTTTTAATTACCCACAGCAAACCTTTTATAAGAAGTGCTGTTCTAGGGGGCCGGAGTGATAGCCCAGCAGTAGGGTGTTTGCCTTGCGCAGCAGGCCTGTGCCAACCAGGGTTCCATCCCCGCTATCCCATATGGTCTCCCGAGCACCGCCAGGAGTAATTCCTGAGTGCAGAGGCAGGAGTAACTCCTGAGCATTGCCGGTGTGACCCCCAAAAAGTGCTGTTCCAGTAATTATGATATAAATCAAGAGCAAAACAAGCAGGGCAGTAAGACAGGACTCTAAACAGAGAAAAAATTATGTATATTACGTACCGCAACAATACCACTGAAGCACTTGGAGCAAGTTCCAAATCCAGTAATTTCTTTTTATAATCTTCTTTGGTAAATTCCCTCCTGGGAAACATGGTTGCTAATGAAAAATTGCCATAAGTGTTGCCAACAGTCTGTAACAAAAATAAGTAAGTTTTAAAATTTACAACAATGCCTTTTGATTTTAACTTTGCATCCAAAACAACTGCTTTAGTTTCCAAATTGCCTAAAATATGAAAGTGAACTAAAACAAATTCAAAAAAACATTTAAAATACTTTTTGTGCTGGGAGGATTGCCTTTGACATTCCCCTGCATCAAATATGGTCCCCTGAGTCTGTCCCACCAGGAGTGATCCCTAAGCAGAGCCAGGAGGAAGCCTGAGCACAGCCAGGTGAGGCAATAAAACAAAACGACCCCACAACAAAAGTAACTGACAACTAACACACATACAAATCAAAAAAGGATTTTCAATTCAAAAACTGGCCCAAAAATGACAATATAGTTTCTAAAATAAACTGAATTTTTAAGAAATCATGTCTTGGGGAATAAATAGAAATTATGTCTTGAGCTAAAGCAGTAATACAGCAGGCAGCACACCCGCATTGCAAGTGGGTAACCCAAGTTTGATCACCAGGGTCCCGTATGGTCTGGCCCTCGAAGCCCACCAGGAGTGACCCTGAGTGTAGAGTCCAGGAGGAACTCCTGAGCACCTCTGGGTGTGACCCAAAACGCAAGCAAAACAAAACTAAAAACCCCATTACAGCAGCTGTCACGCAAAAAGCCCAGCTTCACTGGAACCTACAGATATACCAGTCTTTTTCCCTGCTTTTTTGGGTCACACCCACTGATGCTCAGGGGTTCCTCCTCCTTATGGTGCTGGGGGACACCCCTATGGATGAGGGGATCAAACGCAGGTTGGCCACCACGCAAAGGCAAACGCCCACCCGCTGTACCATTGCTCTGGCCCCAGGTCCACCAATCCTTAGGCTGCAAACTCTGGGGGCCCCTCAGAAGAGGGCAGGCCAAGAATCATTCCACTTCTACAGATCCTGGAACTGTGTATGTGGCCACATACACACCTATGCGACACCTCCAAATCCCACAACAGAAGTATTACAGGAGGAGCAACAAGTTAGATGGGAAAGGGGCAAAAAATCCCACTAAGCTCCATAAGCAGAAACAGTAACACCAAAGGCTCAACTAGCAACAAACAGCTCAGCAAACTCTTAGACAATGACTTCAGTAACACCATTGCGAGATGCAACAATTTTCACAGCTTTTCCTTTACTGACCTATTTCATTAATAATTCTACTTACCATTTTGCTTTAACAAGCAATATAAATAAATCATGATGTGGCTGCCAAGGAGGCAAGCTCAGAGGACAATGGTAGAGATGACACTGGGGGCAGGAGGAGGGGGCTGGAGCGGGCACCATTGCCCAGACAGCTGTATTGTGAACAAGTGTGTAAACCTGGAGTTTAAAGTTCAGAATAAAAATCCAATCAATTTAAAAAAAAAGAAAAATAATAAAATTTAAAAACTGTCTTTAAAGTACGGACACTTGGGGCCAGAGCAATAGCACAGGGGGTAGGGCGTTTGCCTTGCACATGCAGACCCGGGTTCGATCCCCAGCATCCCATATGGTCCCCGAAGCACCGCCAGGAGTAATTCCTGAGTGCAGAGCCAGGAGCAACCCTTGAGGGGTCGCGGGTGTGACCCAAAAAAGAAACAATAAAATTAAAAAATAGGGGCGATAGCCCAGCGGGTAGGGAGCATTTGCCTTGCACGTGGCCGCCCCATGCCAGCTGGGGCTCGATCCTCGGCATCCCATGTGGTCCCCGAGCACCACCAGGAGTGATTCCTGAGTGCAGAACCAGGAGAAACCCCTGAGCATTGCTGGGTGTGACCCGAAAAGCAAAATAAATAAATAAAATAAAATAATAAAGTTCAGCTACTTATCATTAGCGTTTTCACTATCCTTTCAAGAACTTATGTAATGGCTACAAAATAAACATTTGGCACTAAATCTTCCCTATTAAAAAGCTTAGAGGGGCGGGGCGATAGCCCAGCGGGTAGGGCATTTGCCTTGCACGCGGCCGGCCTCTGCCAGCCTGGGTTCGTTCGATCCCGGCATCCCATATGGTCCCCGAGCACCGCCAGGAGTAATTCCTGAGTGCAGAGCCAGGAGTAGCCCCTGAGCATTGCCGGGTGTGACCAAAAAGGCAAAAAAAAAAAAAAAAAAAAAAAAAAAGCTAGAAAGAGCAGGAACATGGCGGAATCCTCCAAATGAATTTCAAAAAGTTCAAAATAAATCTATAAAAACTAGATTTTTAATCATGTACCATTAGGCTCTTTTGCTGCCTTCTGTCTTGAAGATTAAGAATAAACGAACCTTCATGAGTCCATGCCATCCACATAATCCCAGCACTTAAGGCATCATAATCACTTTCACAACTCTGAGTCACCTAATCTGTTTTTCTTTAGAAGACCTTTTCAAAAATAACTTTTTTTAAACAAATTTTTTTTTTTTTTTTTGCTTTTTGGGTCACACCCGTCAACGCTCAGGGGTTACTCTGGCTCTGCACACAGGAATTACTCCTGGCGGTGCTTGGGGACCATATGGGATGCCGGGATCGAACCGGCCGGCATGAGCGGCTGGCGTGCAAGGCAAACGCCCTACCGGCTGGGCTATCGCTCCGGCCCTTAAACAATTTTTTACAGTATGTCATATATACAAACCTATCACTACTGTAACATAAAGACATACAAGGGACCAGAGAGAGAACAGAGTGGGTGGAGGCTTGCCTTGCATGTGGCCAACCCAGGTCCAATCTCCAGCATCCCATATGGTCCCATGAGCCCAGCAGGAGTCATGGCTGAGCACAGAGACAGGAGTAAGCTCTGAACATTGGCAGGAGTGACCCAAATAAAACATTAAAGGAGGTAAAGTGACATATATGATACCCTTTTTTTTTTTTTTTTTTTTTTTTTTTGCTTTTTGGGTCACAACCGGTGATGCTCAGGGGTTTCTCCTGGCTCTGCACTCAGGAATTACTCCTGGCGGTGCTTGGGGGACCATATGGGATGCGGGGATCGAACCCTGGCCGGCATGGGCCGGCCGCAGCCAAGGCAGCAACGCCCTACCCGCTGGGCTATCGCTCCGGCCCCGTGATACTGTATTAATAACAAATTTGTAAACCACAGTACCTATAAGCAGGATGGGGGAGTGGGCGGAGAAGAGAAAGGACAAAAAAAAAAGTGCCTGCAACAGAGGTAGGTTGGGAGGCAGAAGGAAGAGTGGTGAAGGGACTGGGTTGAGAATTGTTATGCCTGAACCACAATCACAACAACTTTGCAATTCACGGTTATTCAGTTTAAAAAAATTGACAGAACTGGTAGAACTTGGGCAATCAAGTATTTTTTGTGTGTGGCTGTTTTGCGCCACACCTGGCAGTGCTTAGGGCTTACATCTGACTCTGTGTTCAGAGATCACTCCTGTGCTTCAGGCAGCTTATGTGTGGCCAAGGACTGAACTAAGTCAGCCGTGCCCAAGGCAAGCGGCCTACCCATTATACTATCTCTCCAGCCCAGGTGGCATTCTCTTCACCTGCCTGTGAAAACAACAGAAAAAATTCAGGCCAGTGT
>JAJIBD010036227.1:0-54528 GCA_021461705.1 Cryptotis parvus
CAGATTCCAAGCCATCCTCCTCTATCAACACATACTTCCAAATCAACATCAAAAATACTCTCAGACTTAGAAAAGCTAGAATCAAAATATCAAAGGCAACTGGGAAGGGATGTTAGTATTCAGAAGTATGTCAGCATTTCTACTGATACAGAGAATGGCTTACATTGCTATCAATTTAGTGGAAAATTTATAACTTTAATGGTTGTTTTGAGTCAGATCCAAGGCGCAAATACCTCTTTCTGGCTTTGTTTAGTTTTAACTATTTCTGTTGCATTTATGCCAGTTGATTGAGGATTTTTTAACTCATGTAAGTTGTCTTTTACTGCATATTATTATCATTGGCAGGATTATTAATGGAGGAATAAGAAAATAAGTGAATGATATCTGTACACTATTAGTGAAAATAGAATAAAAACATACATGTCTCAAAGATATTGGAATTCTAGGACCAGCCCCCTTTATCTTTATGTGTCTCCAAATTGTAACCAACATCACTGCAGCAAGCAAGCCATGAAATCGTTTGTCCTGTCCCCCACCATGCCTATTTCCTGAGTTAATGCACCAAGTTCCTTCGAACAGGCACAAAAAGGAGTGCATGAGGCCAACTGCGAATGTTCCGGGACCTCTGGATGACCCAAGTACCTGCCTGAATTCCCCAGAAGTAAAAATTAAACCATAATAAGTCTTTGCTCCTTATTTTATCGAGTTGTTTCATAACACTGGTAATTTTTAACCACGGGCAATATGAGCCAATTCTTCATGCCATGTTTTAAAAGAATCATACAACTCTCATCCTGGTCCAGGCCTATCACGTGTATCACTTGTATCACTTGTCTTTCCTTTGATGATTGCTTTGCTTGAGCGGGCACCAGTAACGTCTCCATTCGTTGGGAATGAGGTACATTATTGTTACTGTTTTTGGTTTATCAAATGCATCACGGGTAGCTTGCCAGGTTCTGCTGCGGTGCTTGGTTCATCCCAGGGGGTCCAGTACAGGCATATAAAGGGAATAATCCATTATGAAAGCCATCAGTCATTATAAGTAGGAGATCACTATCTTCCCGTTCATCATCTATTTGCTCGAGTAGGCACCAGTAATATCTCCATATGTCCTATATCATGCTAGCAGAGCCCAAGGGCATCTGCTTGCTCCAGGAACATAAAGAGCCTCAAACCATTATATTAGGTCATGGGAATGAACTAATATAATTGTTACTGATATTTTGCATATCAAATACAACAAGAGCAGCTTGCCAGGTTTGCCGTGCAGGTGGCATACTCTTGTAGTCACCTCTAAATATAGCTTTTATTGATGAACTTGTGGCTGCAAGCCATACTGTGATAGGCTGGTCTGCTGGGTGCAGTTCTGATGAGAGGGAAGTCCGGATGTTGGAAAATGGCAGCCCTCGTAGAGTGAGGGGGTTGTCTAGCTTGTTGAGAGGCTCTTTTGGGGTGGCAGGCCAGGGCTAGAACCCGTCATCCCCCCCCTGGCACCTCCTGAGTGGCTGGCCACAGGAAGAGCAAGTAGCAGCTCTGCCCCATGTCTATAAGTCTCTGGATCAGCATACCTGGGCTGGATTGAAAAAAAAATACTGCTGCAGGGTGGGTGTCAATGATCCGGGCTGTGAAGGGCTGGTCTGCTGCGTGGAGTTCTGACGAGAGGGAAGTCTGAATGTGGAAAATGGCAGCCCTCATGGAGTGGGGGGGGATCGCTCTGGCTTATTGTGAGGCTCTGCTGTGGTGGCGGGCCAGGGCTAGAACCTGCCATCCCTCCTGGGAGCCTCATGAGTGGCTGGGCACAGGGAGAGCAAGTAGCAGCTCTGCCCCCATGTCTATGTCTATGTATGTATATGTACACCTCATGTATATATATGGATATTATACACATACACACACACATATATAATATGTATCTATACATACCCACTCATATATGTATATATGAATGTGTATGTCTTTTCTTCTGTATACCTCAGTCCTTTACTTCCATAGTCACAAAATGACTATTTTCTAATTTTATTTTATTTTGTTTCAGTTTTGGTTGTTTCTCTTTTTTTAAATACTTTTTCTTTTTTAGCAAAATAAAGTTTCTACTATTAAACTGGAGAGAATCTGTACTTCTCCAATGGTCAGTTTTCTGTGAAATATTGACTGCCAGCAAAACGAAAAGATTAAATTAACAGTCACTAATAAAAAAGATGCGTTAGATTTTGTAGATATCACTTCTTGCAGTGAAGGTGTTGCATCATTTTTGGTGGTGCTTGGGACCCTTATGGGGTCACTACCACAGCTGATGGGGGTTCCGGCTAGTGTTGGAGATTAAACTCAAAGCCTTGGACATGCTAAGCGTGTGCACTCCCAGCTGAGCTGTCGCCTCAGTCTCAAGTAGATGCATTTTATTTGAAGACTAATTGAAACTATAAATACTTAAGAGGCATTTCAAAGATCAAGCTTAACAAATAAGAAAGAGGATCTAAAAGAGGACAATTTTTTGAAGTGGTCAGCATAACGTTCTTTGGAATGGCTTTTTTTTACATTATATTTTCACACATTTTAATCAGTTCACTTCCCCCATCTCCCATTATAACCATTTTCTATCAAACAGCAAATTAAACAGCCAAATACGAAGAAACACTGTTAACTTCTCTTCATGCCCTCCAGACTCTGTGTTCAATGAAATCCACTTATTCTTTTATCACCCTGGTGGCCTTTCACTGAGGTTCCTGGGGCCTTCAATTGGGGATCCTTTAAAGGTGCTCCTGTCTTTTGTTCCATCACATTCTCAAACTCTCAGAGAGGAGAGTCATAATTTCCTCCCAGTGCCACTGAGATATTTGAGTAAATGAGTCATCTCCTAACCCAGAGCTAAGTGGAGAAAGGCAAAAAGTTTGTGAACTCCTAAACACTGGAGAGATATAGATGGGAGAACATGCAAACAATTCTCTTTTTTCCCTTCCTTCCATTAATAATGAAAACCTGTTCCAAGGTGACTTTGCAATGTGAACTTTTCCAGAGGTTGGCATATTTTTTTTCATTCGTTTCCCCAGATGTCCAATTATTTAAAAGTAGAAAAATAATAAATCAGTGGCAAGATTAACACCAAGCACAATTACCAAATGATACTACACAGCTGTTCAAGTTTAACTAGAAAAGGGAAGCCTTCATTTCCTAAAAGATGTAGCTGGGATAAGAACACAGTGAATCAACGTTTGTAAAATGCATAAGATGAAATGAAACTGGTGCTTAACAGAGAACAGCTTCTCCTTCATAATGACAGCATGCATCTTTAAAGAGGAAAGGCATTCCACTTGGAGGGCTACATTCTTAAAAACGCCTGTTCTTCAGGGCCAAAAAGTCAATGTTTGTGGTGAGACCCGTAAGAATAGATACTATGTGCATGTAGAAGTCACCATTTGAGGATTGAATAGCCTTTAATTACTTGTTCATGCAAAAGTTAAATCATGGGGAAATGTCAGTTGGAGACTTATGCCTCAAATTTCATTGGAAAGTTATGCAGCAATCACGGTCATATAGCTACTATATGGATTTAAAAGAAACTTAACTTCTGCCAGAGTGATAGTGCATTGCAGAGGCACTTACCTTGCATGTGGCTAATTTGAGTTTAATACCAGGCATCTCCTAAGTCAGGCCAGGACTGATCTGTGAGGGCAGAGCAATAAGTAAGTGCAGAGCTTGTAAGGTCTGGTCCAAACTCTACTGCCCCCAGAAAGGAAACTTATTCCCTCTGCTAGTGAATGGCTGCTCTCACATTTGTTCACCAGTATGGCAGTGAACGAGAGCACCCTGACCTACAATTCAGTACAAACTAATGATTTTCTTTCTTTATTATTGTTAGGTGGTGCCTGTGTGTGTGTCCAGAACTGTGAACAGGAGGCGCAGGGGTGGCAGCCGGCAAGGCAAGAGTCTGTAATATCTCCCCAGTCCTGACTAAGGATTCTCCACTAGACGTTGCTCAAATTCTCAGGGTTTCAAGTGGAAACATCATTGCATGCAATATAATCAGAAGCCTGAAAATCATTGCAGAACTTAACTTAAATAGAGAATAAGAAGCTGGCTCATAGATTATAATGTTAAAGCCACTGAGATTTTAAGGACAACATTCAGCCTACCCCCACCATTTCATATCAGAGAGTCATGAAAAATGAAATTTTCCCTTGTATGAGATCACTGGCCTTTGAAATCCTTCAGGACTTCAGCAACGGTCTTTATGTTCTTCTCCAGTGGGTTTTATTTTGCCCTATTTTGAAGGCCAGGTATGTGCAACTGTGCAGAGTAACCTGTCACAGATTAGAATAGTGTTTAATGCAGCTTCCCGGAGATATGTTGGCTGGCAAACCTCTCCAAGTGGGAAAATTCAAGATTAAACATGTCCTGGAACACGCTCAGAGAAATCGACTTGCATATGTCATTCTCATCTGCTTGTGATATCATCCTTTCGCTTTCATTCCCAGAGAAGAAATGTCTTAACAGCCTCATGGATTTGATTAATAAAATGTATGGTTTTTTTTTCAACTTGAAGTTTTACAAGAAAGAAGCTCTGACAACAGGAACGAAGAGGCTAAAAGTATGGCAGAAGAAGCAAAGGCAGTAGTGGCAGAGACTGAAATATTGGAAAACCTTCCTGGTGATCCCCGGTAAAAGAATCAATGCAATTATTATCCATAGCCTGTCACTTTCAATGAGTCCCTGTATACTGGAGAGGTAGGTCAAAGGGCTGGTCTATCTGCCTCACGGTCGGGAGCCAGATTCATCCCTGGCACCCAGAGTCTCTTATCATTGCCAAGAGTGACTTCTTAGACAATTATGTCAACACTACCCCAGGGCTGTCCACAAATTTTCTGTATTTGAACTAACTGACCATAGAAATTTAAATTTCAAGGAAGTGTCTCTTTACAGAATTAAGTATAAAGGAATCCGATCACCCAATCTCTTCTGAGGCTGGTGGGGTCAGTCCACTTGGTGATATACTGTGATGTGAGGAGCAGAGTAAATCACAGAACAGGGAACGGGCTCCCTGTTCCTTCCACTGCCAAGCTATGGAAGTTGACTGCTTTGGGTGGCATAGAGTGAGTGATGCCTCTTAATATCACTCTACCCTCTAGAGTGGAGAAAGAAGCATTTGAATTGACCTAATAATAATCTGCATATTCACTTCGGGAGACATTTGGGATTACTAACAGAATGCGACAGAATAAAAACCAGCCGAGAATTAAGTTTGTGCAACTATCTGAGGAGTCACAAACCTGCTTTTGCTCCATGTTAGATCAATATACCTAAACTCACTCATTGCTCACTTATTCGCAAAGACAGAAGTTCTCCATTTCCATATATCCAACAATCCTCTAAGCAATGGCTGCAAGAATTGGTCAACTCCTTTGGGAGGAAGCAATTCATCTTTCTCTTGTCTTCTCCAAATTGCAAATCATGAAGCTCTATGATCTGTGCTCAACAGATTTGAAGAGAATCAACTCTGAATTACACTAAATCCTTCAGGTTGCTGAGGCTAAACAATGCCTTATAATAATCAATACTCAGAACTAAAGTACCAGGATACGCAACACACTCTTCTTATAGGTCTAAAATAGAAAGTGAATCTTAAGTTTCATTTCCTGCAATACAATGATTTATTCTTTCTATTGTCATTTGCTGCTAATGGTTAAGAATGGTATTTACAATCACTAGAGACATGGAAAGTAGACTATATTCAGAGAAGAATAACTTTTCTTGCCAATGTCCTGTTAAACACACCTTGGATGTAAATTTTTCCTCAGATGTACTTACACATACACATACGCCTGTATATATAGATTTAACCCTTTGAGTCCTAAATGGGTTAACCAATAAGTCACCAACTTCCGCCTAGTCAACATAGAAGGAGAGTGGCCCTGGCCTCTGGTTGTCTGAGCGCATGCACAGGCAGCGTGGCCCCAGCCCGGTGTGCTGCGCCGACCTCCCCAGCAACCTGAGTGCTGACTCGGAAAATAAGGCTTAGAAAGAGGCTGCTCTGTAGTGAGGCCCAGGCCCCATTAACAATCACCCACAGCAGCCTCAGGGCCCAGGGGAGCCTAGTAATCCGGGGGGCAGTCTGGAAAGGGCCTGCAGCAGGCAAGCAGACTCAGGGTATCTTTCTGACCAGGGGATGCTGCTCAGCGGCCCACTGCAGAGCTCTGCGACCACAGAGACTGACAGACCTACCAACCAGAGAGACACTCGTGGCCATGACGGGCATTCAAAGGCAGCAACGGCTCACGGATGTCTGAGCGAAATCCAAAAGTCTGTTCTAGTTGTATGCGTGACCATTTTTGAGGCCCACCTGACTACTTAGGGATCATTCCAGGTGGTGCTCAGAGAACCGTAGGCCATGTATGGCAGTGACCCTGGTCCATACTGAGCGAGGCAAGTGCCCCTTGTATTGTTCCTCTGACCCCCAACTTTATCTTGCCATGAAAATGATAATCTTCTCTATTTACTGCATGAGCATAGATAGAACAGTCAATTTGTCCAGATTCTATCTAGCTTTCGAGAAATTGTAGGAACATGGCATGTCTTTGGGACAGCTGTTTCTTAGAGCAGAGCAATACTCATCTTTTTAAAGGACTCATTGAACACCAGGCATGCAGGTAGTTGAATTCTGTTTCTCATAAAGAAATAGGCTTGTAGGGTTACTTACTTTGTCAGAAATGAAAAGAGATTCTTACCACACAATGCAATAAGAAGATTTACATAGGATAACATAGATGTGTTCAAAATTGTCTCCATTTCTTTCAAATACAATAATCCATAATAACAAGAAAGATTAAATTCTCCTAACAGAGTTATGGATCAGTCTTGGAATTTTTAAGATTTGCATAAGTTTATAAAATAGAACACATATGCCTGCCCCCTCCCAAATAACAATGAGAATTGCGTACTGGTGCAGTTAGGATCCTCGTGTGTCTTCCATCGCCAGACTGCTGCACCATATAGACATCACCCAGCACCCAGCCTGTATACAACTGTGACCCGCTGAACGGGTTAAGGGGCACAAGGAACAGCAATCAGAGCCGCCACAAACCAAAAACCCCTTTGGTACTTGGGCAGCAGCATTTGGAATTCTGCAGAGGAGGGGTGTGCTCTGCCGCGTTGCTGTTTGCAGACTCTGTGCCGTACACAGCTCCTAATGTGGAGTGCGGGATGACGTTCCCATTTGCACATGACAGGAGGTGAGCAATGGAGTGAGGGAAGGAGAATATGGATGATGTGCGAGTCCTGTGGGTCCACCCCGCTCCCTGGGAGAACACTTAGCAGCAGGGTGAGGACAGCAGGGAAGACCACCCGGTTCCAAATTGCCCCTCGCCTCCACTGCCAGTCTGCTCAATGGCCAAGCGATAAATGTGCCCTTTATCACATGCAGGGTAATGAAGAGAAGGCTGGCGACCGGCATGATTGCTCTCAATTAAAACCTGGGGAAATCAGGACCTCTCAGAAGAGAGGGTTTGGACAGGAAAAGAAGTGGGGCAGACTCAGAAGACAATCTAGCCTGGTGTGTGTGTGTGTGTTTGTGTGTGTGTGTGTGTGCATGTGTGCGTGAATGTTTGTATGTTTGCTGTGTGAAGGGTAGGAGTGATAGAGTATTTGGGAAGCCACCTAGATGATGAAGGAAGAGCCAGAGATGAAGAAAAGAGAGAAAAGAGACCAGAAAATTTGGGGAGATATTTTTTCTCTACTTTGCCTTGGGAGCTAGTAACTTATCATTTTGTGTGTATTGCAAATGCTCTCTCTCTCTCTCTCTCTCTCTCTCTATATATATATATATATATAATAAATATATGTTTGTATATATATGGGTGTGTTATGTATATATAATATATATGTATATATACAAATATACGTATATATTTATATATACGTAACTGCATATATATACATATATATATACTCTTTCAGATTTAATATACTGCTTCTTATGATCTTCACTCTGAAATAATTAGGCATGACTTAGGAACTAATTGGTGAGCCCAAAGTATACAGGGCCATGATCTAAAATGATGAGCAGTTCCCTTAGGTAACACATGGAAACGGTGTGTGGTTTCTGGACTCAGATGGGCTCCCTTTGATGGTGGGATGTAGGCCTGCAGAAGGCCTTGAACGTGGTTCTTCTTGGTGTCTTCAACAGAGACAATGTAGGAGGAACCTTTACTAATTGCTTCAGGTCTTTTCCTGCCTCCAGGCCCTCTCATGGATCTGAACAGAGAAGCCGATTTAGCACATCAAATATCAATGCTATTTGATGATAATGATGATGATTTCCCCAAAAGTGAGGGTTTTTCATCAGAAGAATGTGTGAGTGTTGGAGGTTTTTGATTAGATTCTCTTGATCTCTTAAAAATAGGTTGGATTTGCTCATGGCTTGGGACAGTATAGGGGTCGTGTCCTCATCCACAGGCGGGGGTGGGGGAACATCCAGCTTCCTGCTGGACTCCCAAGTCTATGAAGGATGGGTTGTACTGGGGAAAAGGCTCGAGTGTTCACGTGAGGAGATGGTGAGCAGCTGCTTTTTCTCCTGGTGATTACAGGGGAGGAAAAGGGCTGGTGTTTGAACACTGACGCGGGAGACTTGCAAGGCAGAATTTCCTGACACGGAGCATATTTCAAAACCATGCACAAAAGGATGCAGAGAATGAAGTCAGTTCCTTTTCCTTAAGCAACCCTCCACTCGAGGCAGACTAGAGTCCTTTGAAGAGTCAGAGGACTGGTTTCTTTTCTGTTTCTCTCAGCCCGAGCTGGGTTTTTCTCGACGAAAAGTCACACCTCAAGACATCCTTCAAGAGAATCCTCATGAACTCAGGCTAAGTGGGAGCCACGCAGTCCTAGCCCATGCTCATTATCTTTCTCTTGTTAAGTTACCTCAAGAGTTTATGGGATACAGTTAAGGTACATTAGAAGTGACTTTAATGTCTCTTATATTTCTGAGACTCTAGCAGAGCCCAGCCATGTATTATGAATTGCACACAATTGATTAATATCAGATGTATAAATTCAGACATTAAAATATGATCAAGTCAGTCCTCACCCTATCATCCACATTAGATAAAATTATACCAATTAATATTTCATAGTATTTTGCCTTGTGTTTTTTGAAATGTTCAAAAGTAAAAATAAATTGCCAAACAACATAGTAATATATTGGATGATAAGCTGTACCAGCTCTAGAAAAAAAAAAAAATGAATAAAGGCTACCTTAAATAACTGGTTATCGTGAGGTTAAAACAGCATCATAATAAACCAATAATTGAGATTGTCTATAAAGTCTTTGGGAGCTGACTATGATATGATTTTTCTTTATGTTTAACAAATCATTAAACATCTGTTACAAAAATACCAATATCAAAAGAGCTATGTAATTTAACATTTGCACCTGGTGAAGAAAGTGATGAGTTACTACCATAAAAATGATAGAATTGTGGCATTATTAAATCCTAATAAAAGAATAAAGTAGTTCTGATGTAAGGCAATTACTAACATCTAGAACAAATATTTCCAGGTACTAAGAATTTCAAATTCCCTCTCCAACACACACAAACAGACACACACACATGCTCACATACTTTTCAATGGTCTCCAAACTTTCAGCACTACATGTATATGTAATTGTTGCTGCCAGACAAAAGACACTTTTCCCCCACTGTCCTGTTTCCAAAAGGAGCCATTGCTTAAAGCTCCTGGAATTCTCATTGGTCACAGAAAGCTTTAATCCCGGGATTATACTGACTGATTTGGATGGTCAGGGTTACCCAGGAGATGTAGATAACATCATTTTCTTAGCACATAGCTAAGTGGAGGCAGGCGCCAGGAAGAGGAAGGGGGTCTATGGAGCAGTCAATGTGTTCCAAATACACAGAAATCCCCAACTCTATGCTTCATATTTCTTAATCCATTCGATGATAAAAATATCACCCTTTATGCGTATACACACAGAGATATACCAGAAAAAGTGAAATAAGTAAAAAAAGAAAACCAAAAGAATCACATTACTAATAATCATTCACATCAAGGAACAGAGACGAAATCTCTTCTAATTCCATTTGCTTACTGTACCAGCCAGATGGAAAGTTGCTTTTAAATTATGCCAGACTTTTCCAACCCTCGTTCCAAGATGTACATGACGCTTTTTTTTTTCATGCTTTGCATACAGAAGTAAGAAACTTAGTTTAATCTTACTAAAACCAAAATCTTAATATTTACATTTATTCAATGAACTGGAAAATAACTTTTTTAATAAAGAAAACATTGCTGTCTTTGGATATTTTACCTAAATAATATGCTTATAAAATTTAATATCCCATCTATATAATTATATGTTACTACTATAATATTGTAATTTGATTCTGATTAAGGAACATTTTGTCCTTAATGCAATATGTTATTTGGTAATTTTTCTACAAGCCAAAAAAATCAGATTGTTTAAAATCCACATAAATTTGAGACATTTGTATTTTAGATGGGATTGTAATTGGTATTTGCTCTAAATTCTTCGGCACAAGCAGTTTTCCCATTCTGAACTATTCTTGAGTATCACTGTATCACTGTCTTCCCGTTCATCATCGATTTGCTCGAGCGGGCACCAGTAACATCTCCATATGATCTCCATATGCTCATGCAAGTAGAGCCCAAGGGCACCTGCTTGCTCCAGGAACATAAAGAGCCTCAAACCATTCCATCAGGTCATGGGAATGAGGTCTATTATTGTTACTGGTTACTGGTATCTGGCATATCAAATACGTCACAGGTAGCTTGCCAGGCTCTGCCGTGCAGGTAGCATACTCTTGTAGTCATCTCAAAATCCAGCATTTATTGATGAACCACATGGCCGCTTGTGGCTGTGGGAGCTGGGCTGTGATAGGCTGGTCTGCTGGGTGGAGTTCTGACGAGGTGAAAGTCCAGATGTGGAAAATGGAGGTCCTCATGGAGTGAGGGTTCGCCTGGCATGTTGTGAGGCTCTGCTCTTGTGGCGGGCCAAGGCTAGAACCTGCCTTCCCTCCCGGGCTCCTCATGAGCGGCTGGGCACAGTGAGAGGCAGTAGCAGCTCTTGGGTAAACCAAGACAACAGCACTATTGGTTCGGCTACAGCCAGGTAATTGCGTTTGTGATCATTCAATAAAATCTAAAGGATGGGGCATTCCCTGTTACCACCAAAATATATATAACAGAGAATTATAATATACAGTTTATATATATATATTTTAATTGGGAAATGTAAATAGAAAATTACTGGTAGAGCATTTGCTTTGAATTCCCACAGGCTCTGTTGTGAGGTACAGATCCTGTTTCAGGTGTGACATGTGATAGCCGGTTGCCCCCAACATCATTTTTATAAGGTTTTTATTGTTCCACTTGATGAAACCAGCAACATCACCATATATTAATGGTCCATAGATCTAAAACTTTATAGCTGGGACCTCAATCCTATTCCATTGTTCAAAGATTCTATCCTTATTTCAGTACTCACCATTTTGATTGCGAAGAATAATGTTGTTTGAAATCAATGAATGCGAATGTAGTGTCCTTCTTCTCGAAAGTTCTTTTTCTGTTTGGAGTATCAAAGTTTTAGTAAACTTTGTTCAAAGGAACTGATTAATTTCATTAGGGTAATTATAGCAATTACATTGAATTCATGTTAAACTTTAGTTGCAATGGCAATTTTTAACATTTTTTATACCTCAATCCATGAAAATAAAATGATTTGCATTTCATTATAAACACATCTATTTCTTCAATAATGACATAGTTGCCAATGTACAAATCAGTCAACGTCAACTTTATTGTTATATTGGTTCTGAGGAGCTCTACTGAAATTGAGCAGTATTTTATTTATTTATCTATTTAATATTTTATTATACTACCGTGAGATATACAATTACAAAAGATGTTCATGTTTGGGCTTCTGTCATACAGTGTTCCAGCACCCATCCCTCCACCAGTGCCCATTTTCCACCACCAATGTCCCCATTTCCCCCCCCTCTCCCCTAGCCTGACTCTACGGCAGGTTCTTTATCTCTTTCCTCTCATTCTCTTTCTCTTTCTCACTTTCTCAACTCCTTCTCTTACACATTGTGAATTTCAATACATAAATTTAGAGGTTATCATGTGTATCTTTTTGCCTATATCCAATGCTCAGTTCCAGACTGTCACAGTCATTTTCGAAAATTATTATCACACTGTTCTCATGTCTGTCTTACCTAACTATGACTCCCACACGTATGTGGTAGATTCTACCTCTGCCAAGACCTCCTGATCCATGCTTTGCCTGATCTTAGATATTGGTTTCATACCATATATAAATATATACATATACATTTATATCATACAAATAAATGCAGTTATTCTATATCTGTCTCTCTCTCCTTCTGACTAATTTCACTCAACATGATCCTCTCCATGTCCATCCATTTATAGGCACATTTCAAAATTTCATTTTTTCCTAACAGCTGCATAATATTCCATTGTGTAGATGTACCACTGTTTCTTTAGCCACTCATCAGTTCTCAGGCACTCTGGTTGTTTCCAGGTCCTGGCTATTGTGAATAGTGCTGCTATGAACATTAAAATGCAGATGGTGTTTCTGCTGTGTGTTTTTGGCCTCCCACGGTATATTCCCAGGAGTGGTATGGCTGGATCGAATGGGAGCTCAATTTTTAGTCTTTGGAGGAATGTCCATATTGTTTTCCATAAAGGCTGTATCAGTCGGCATTCCCACCAACAATGGATGAGAGTCCCTTTCTCCCTGCATCCATGTCAGCATTTGTTGGCGTTGGTCTTTTGGATATGTGCCAGTGTCTGTGGTGTGAGATGATATCTCATTGTTGTTTTGAATTGCATCTCTCTGATGATTAGTGATGAGGAACTTTTTTTATATGCCTTTTGGCCATTTTAATTTCTTCAGTGTTGAAGTTTCTGTTCATTTCTTCTCCCCAATTTTTTGATGGGGTTGGCCTTTTTTTCTTGTAAAGTTCTCCCAGTGCCTGATATATCCTGGATATTAACCTCTTAACAGATGGGTCTTTTGTCAGTTGTCACTTGTGTTCCTGTTGATCATTGTTTTGCTCTCTAGCAGGCGCCAATAGCATCTCCATTCGTTGGGAATGAGGTCCATTATTGTTACTGTTTTCAGCATATCAAATACACCACAGGTAGCTGCCAGATTCTGCCTTAGCTCTGGGTTCACACTGGGGTTGTAGACAAGCTTGTCTCCTGTCTGCCACCTGCCAATTCAGTTGGGCACCACAGCCACACCTGCAACACCTCGAAGGGCAGGCAAATGTAATTATCTTATACTATTTATTTGATATGTTTTTTGGCTTTTTTGGGTCATATCCATATGGGTATTGGGTGAATATTATTTCCATTTCTGTGGACTGTCTTCGTATCTTGGCCATTGTGTCTTTTGAAGCAAAGAAGTCTTTTTAGTTTCATGTAGTGCCATATGTTTATCTTTGCTTCCAATTTCTTTGTTAGTGTTGTTTTATCTTTGAAGATGCCTTTAGCTTCAATGTCGTGGAGGTTTTTTGTATATTTTCTTTGATGTACTTTATGGATTAAAGTCTGATATTGAGATCTTTAATCCATTTTGATCTGATTTTTGTGCATAGTGTTAGAAGAGGTCCAAATTCATTTTTTACATATAACTGCCTAGTTTCCCCAGCAGTACTTGTTGAAAAAGGATTTCCCTTGCTCCATTTCATACTTTTTGCTCCTTTATCAAAGATTAAACACTCATATGTTTGAGGATGGGTGTCAGGATACTCAACTGTATTCCAAAGGTCCACAGTTCTGTTTATATTCCAATACCATGCTGTTTTAATTGCTACTGCTTTGAAGTACAGTTTGAAGTTAAGAAAGGTGATACCTCCCATCTACTTTTTCCCAAAGATGGCTTTAGCTATTCATTGGGGATTGTTATTCCATAAAAATTTCAGGAGTGTTTAATCAATTGCTTGAAGACAAAAAATTGGGTATCCATATAGGGACTGCATTGAATCTGTATAACTGTAGGGTAGTATTACCATTTTGACAATATTGTTTTTCGCAGTCCATGAGCAGGGAGTGTGTTTATATTTCCTTATGTCCTCTTTTATTTCTTGAAGCAGTGTCTTGTAGTTTTCTTTGTACATGTCCTCTACACACTTGGTTAAGCTGCTTCCTAGGTAATTGATTTTCTGTGGCACAATTGTGAATGGAATCATTTCCTTAATATCACTTTCTTCTCTTTTGTTATTTGCATATAGGAAAGCCACTGACTTTTGGGTATTGATTTTGTGCCCTGTCACTCTACTATTAGTATCTATTGTTTCTAAGAGCTTTTTGGTAGAGTGCTTAGGGTTCTCTAGGTATAATATTATGTCATCTGCAAATAATGATAGCTTGACTTCTTCCTTACCTATCTGGATGCACTTATTTTCCTTTTTAGTCTCCGATTGCTATGGCAAGTACTTCCAGTACTACATTGAATAGAAGTGGTGACAGTGGGCACCCTTGTCTTGTCCCTGATCTTAGAGGGAAGGCTTTCAGTTATTCCCCATTGAGAATGATACTCACTGTGGGCTTTTGTAGATGACTTTGACTCTATTGAGGAAGGTTCCTTCTATTCCCAGTTTTGGAGGGTTTTAATCATGAACAGATGTTGGATCTTGTCAAATGTTTTCTTAGCATCTATTGATATGATCATAATTTTTTTTATTTTTTTGTTTTATTGATATTATGTGTTACGTTGATTGACTTGTGGATGTTGAACCATTCTTGCATTCCCAGGTAGAATCCTACTTGGTTATGCTGTGTCATCTTTTTGATGTGTCTTTGGATTCTGTTTGCTAGTATTTTGTTGAAGATATTAGCATCTGTGTTCATCAGGGAGATTGGTCTGTAATTTTCCTTCTTTGTGTTATCTCTCCCTGCTTTGGGTATCAGGGTGATGTGTGCATTGTAGAAGCTATTTTGGAGTGTTTCAGTTTGTTCTATTTCCTGGAAGAGCTTGAAAAGGACTTGCAGTAGGTCCTCCTTAAAAGTTTGTAGGAATTCACTGGTGAATCCATCTGGACCTGGGTGTTTGTGTTTGGGCATACTTTTTAATTACTGTTTCAATTTCCTCAATGGTGTTAGGCCTATTCAGGTATTGCAGGTCTTCTAGTTACAGACATGGGAGATTATAGAACTTCAGGAATTTATGCATTTCTTCTAGATTCTCATGTTTTATGGCATACAGACTCTCAAAGTAATCTCTGATGGGTTTTCATATTTCTGGGTTTCTGTTTTGATGTCCCGTTTTCCATTTTCGGATTCTGTCATTTTTATGTGGGTCCCTTCTTTTTCATGATGAATGCTTGCAGAGTTATGAACTTTTCTCTTAACACTGCTTTCGCCTGTGTCCAACAAGTTCTGATAGTTGGCATCTTCATTTTATTTGTTTGTAGGAATCTGGAATTCCAGTTTGATTTCTTCTATGACTCACTGGTTGTTCAGCAGTGAAATGTTCATTTTCCATGTGTTTGGTTTGAGTCCCTGCTTCTGTGTGTGGTTAACTTCCATTTTCGGTCCATCATGGTCTGAAAATATAGTTTACACAATTTCTCTCTTTTTTATTTTATTGAGGTATGCTTTGTGGCTCAGCATGCAGTCTATCTTGGAGAATGTTCCATGTGCACTGGATAAAAATATGTAGTCAGCTTTTAGGATAAAAAAACCCTGTATATATCAACCAGCTCTCTTTCGTCAATTTCTTCCTTCAGGGCCTGTATTTCCTTGGTGAATTTCAATCTTGTTGCTCTATCAATAGTTGATAAAGTAGTGTTGAAGTCTCCAACTACCATTGTCCTATTTTTATCGTCTTCTTTGAAGTCTATTAGCAGTTGTTTTAAGTATTTTGCTGGCCCCTTGTTAGGTGCATATATGTTTAGTAGTGTAATACCTTTCTGATATATATATCAGATATATGTATATATATATATTAGAAAGGAATATACATATATATTCCTTTCTGATATATATATATATATATGCCTTAATTATTAACAAATGAATGGCCTTCACTTTCCCTTCTAACCTTTTTCAGCCTGAAGTCTATATTGTCAGATACTAGTATGGCCATACCTGCCTTTTTAGAGGAGTTATTTGCATGGAGCTGTCTTTTTACTTATTTCTCTGCTAGTTCTACATTTGCATACAGAAATGCAATAAGCTGTTGTGTTCTGATTTTGCACCCCACTACTTTGATGTATTGGTCATTGCTTCCAAGATATTTTAGTGGAGTTTTAGGGTCTTCTATGCATATAATCATGTGATTTACAAACTGTCGGTGAGCGCCACCAGGGGGTCCCCAACAGTGTCGGGAAGCAAGTTCCCTTCTACCTCCGAAGCTAGCGGGGAATGGATGAAGACTCAGGAATCCGATGCAGTTTTAAAAGGGCTTTACTATCACAAGGTCCAATATACAATCCAAGAGCAGGAAAAACCTCCTGACTCGGGGTTTCCAGCTAGGCGCCAGCCAGGTGTAGGCCAAGATGGCTGTCACCACGTATTGAGGCCCAACAGAGAATGAAGAGGATGGAAAAGCAAAACACCAAGGGAAGCCGAAATGGCAAAAAGGGGAAAAAGAGAGAGCTTCTTTCTTCTTGCAGGTTATTTTATAGCTAGAAATCCGCCCAAACTCCCCAGCCCAGCCCATTCTGGGCTAATTAAAAGACCTAATTAAAAGCCTCCTAGCAGAGCTGGGAGAAGCTATAAGCTAAATGTAACTTCCCCTGGCAGGAAGGGATCAAATGCCCTCAGGTAATTTCTCCCAGCACCTCACCTAATGTCTTGAGCCAAGATCTGCCTTGGAAATGCCTTTTATAGGGTAGAGAAGGGGATTTCTGAGATGGCATAACTCTGTACCAAAGACTAATACTAATGCCAGTTAAGTTTCTCCAAGCCTTCACAAGAGTCTCGTCTACTTCACTGTAGTTTTTGTATTTTAGTTTCCTTTGAGTTATCAGGGAGCCATGCTTGCTTGCTTGGAGGCAAACAGCATTTCTCTCTGGTCTAATTACTTAGAGATCCAACGTGGCCAGGCAAATATGCTGGTAAGATGTAGCTAGTCCCACAATGATTGTGGTAGCATGAGAGAATATTTATACTAGCCAGTACAGAATACATGGTCAGATAAGACTGCCACATTCAGACTACCCCCTATCTATGAAGTGACCTGCAGGAGGCAATCCAGGGCAGATGCAGAGGCCTAGGCTTTTAGGTGTCCTGCAACAACAAACAGTGATAGTTTAACTTTTTTTTCCCATTGAGGATTTATTGTTTATGTTCTTACTGCTGTGACAAGTGCTTTGAAACTATATTTAACAATTGATGGAATAGTAAAAATATATGTAGAAGGCACATATTTGAAGGCCATTTTTTTATCTTCAATCAAATATTAAGACATTTATAAATCGTCACGTTGCAAAACATAAATGCCGTTACCTCTGCAATATCTTTTGCATTTGCAATAACCGATACATGGGAAAAAAATATATTGTTACTAGATAAGATATAGTTTCCTATTTCTTGAGTAGAACAGTACCTGCTCAATGATTCATTCATTATTTGATGTGACAGAGGAGAGTTGTAAAAACTAGATAAAGCAATGAGATGTATAGTTCTTAGTTCTGACTCTAATTTTCCATGAAACTTGGATAAGGTGATTTGCCTTTTCAGGTCTATGGTTTTCCATTGTTGTTGCTGTTGTTTTCTCTAAGTTCTAATAAAACCAAACTAGCTATTTTTAAGTTTTGCAGAAGTAGCTAAATGTATTAATAAATTTGAACTGTGTAGACTGGAATATCTTATTCTATTAAAGAAAGTTGGCAGTAGCTTGACATAGTGAACTTCAAAGCATTTTTTAAATTCCTGTTAGAAACAAATATTATCATTTATTAGAGAAAAGGGACATACAGGGAAATTCATTGAGGGTGGAGATATGCACCCTGCAATATCCAGTCAATGAGTGGGTTGGTAATAGTGTAAGGAGAGGGAGAGACTTGCTCAGATACAGGCAGCTACTGCAGGCAGATAGTACAATGGGCACAGTCACAGCAGGCCCAGGTTTTGTCCCTTAAACTCCACTAAAAGTAATAGTCCTCTGAGCTCTACATATGGAACCCTGAGCTCCATCAGAAGTAATCTCTGAACACAGAGCCATTAGTAGTAGGCTCTGTGCACCAGTGGGTATGGCTCAAAAATGAAATGGTAAAAAATAGCTAATGCTATATTATCTCAGGTTAGTGAGCATAGACAATACAACAAAGAAAAATTATAGAAAATAAGGCGGAAGTGCTAGAGCCATGACAGTGTAATGAGCTGGTGAGAAGCCAGAAGACAAAATTTAAGAAAAGACTCTGATGGCATGCGGTGCCAAGTTTTAGAAGCCATCAGTTTTTCAGATGAATACATGGTTTAATATGAGACAAGGAAGGCCCTAAAGCTGCAGGAAATGCAAGAGGTTTGCAATAGTTATTCACTTGCATTTCTCTGTTGTTCTGGTTCTGCTACTAATATCACTGTATTTTCCACTTATGTTTTACCAGTACTTAACATCTCTTGACCAAATCCTTACTCTTAGCCACCACCACTCAATATGAACTCAGACAATTTTCCCTATATTCTTTCACATTATCATGGTTTTGAGGATTTGTTAGGTTACTCATTTGTTTGTTTTCTCTTGCTTTATTGCTCATGTGTTTTACAGATAGTTCTAGGCTGGGCAACAGAGTTTCTCTTGGAAAAACCCTGCAAGCTTTTAGCCTTCATCCCCATATGAGAGAGAATGTCTTGGATATGGCACATGCCTTGCACGTGCCCACACCAGTTTGATCTCGAGTGTCACATATGGTCCCATGAGACCCACCAGATGTGACCCTGAATACAAAGACAGGAGTAAACTGTGAACACAGCCAATGGTACAAAGACCCCCCCATTTAAAATAAACTCATTTTAGCCTAAGTTCCCACATAATAAAATAACTTGTTTCACATATTTGTTAAGAGGTTTCCTCAAATCTAGATCCACTGTGAAGTTGGGAGAGGAGGAAGGAATACGGCACAATTTCCACTTACACATGAAAGTCGAGGTCAGACGTGTCTTAAAATAATTCATAAGCATTTCCCTGAGCTTATTTATGTGGAAGAATTGATGAAAGACAAATCTCTCTCTCGTAATGTGAATTCCCAACCCAGTTGAATCAAATGAATTATACAGTGTTAGTGGTAAAGTGAAAGCAATTCTTAGGACAACATGATGCCTATCAGTAGCATTTGTTCTGGACCTTTCCATATAGGAGTCGCATATAACTCCTAGAACAGGCAAGTGGATTACATTATAAATCAAATTTGTTAGTACCCATGTCTGGTTAGTGATTAAAAAGCTATTCAAGATTTTTAAAAATGAGAACAAGAGAGGTAATTTTAAAACAAATAGGAATTAAAAAAATAAGCTTTTAAAGCACCAAGATGCAAACGCCATCTAAAACAGTCAAATGCAGGAAATGATGAGTTTCTCTTACAACAGAAGATTGACAGCTGCCTTTACCCGGCCGGGGGAGAGGGAGGGAGAAGATGCCAAAGAAGGAGTTAGGAGTAAAGAAGAGCCATTTACTGATGTTTTAAATTATGTTTTTCAATTTGTTTGTTTTTACTAGATGTCCAATTTCAGTGCGGTGTCACACACTGAAATACAGTGTGTGAATATGTTCACTGAATACAGTTTACAATAGTATTAGTTACTGTTTAATACTCGAGGTGCTGCTATGCTGGTCCTGATCTGAAACAGTTCAGAGCCCAGAGGGCTTCCAGAATTATAGTCTAGCAAGTAGGGAGTTTGCCTTTCACGCTGCCAACCTGAAGGTCTATAGTACAGCATGTAGGGCATTTGTCTTGCTCACTGCTGACCCAAGGTCAATCCCCAGTTACCCATAGGTTCAGCCGAGCCTGCCGCCAGGAGTAATTCCTGAATGCAGAGCCAGGAGTAACCCTGAGCCTCACTGTGTGTACCCAAAAAAAAAAAGTAAAATAAAATGAATCAAATGACTACATCACTATCTTCCCGTTCATCTTTGATTTGCTCAAGCGGGCACCAGTAACATCTCCATATGACTTGTCTCATGCAAGTAGAGCCCAAGGGCACCTGCTTGCTCCAGGAACATAAAGAGCCTCAAACCATTCAATCAGGTCATGGGAATGAGGTCTATAATTGTTACTGGTATTTGGCATATCAAATACGACATGGGTAGCTTGCCAGGCTCTGCCGTGCGGGTAGCATACTCTTGTAGTCATCTCAAAATCCAGCATTTATTGATGAACCGTGCAGCTGCAAGCGGCCGCGTGAGCCAGGGCTGTGATAGGCTGGTTTTCTATGTGGAGTTCTGATGAGGGGGAAGTCGGATGTGGAAAATGGAGGTCCCTAATGGAGTGGGGATCATCTGGCTTGTTGTGAGGCTCTGCTGGGGTGGCAGGCCAGGGCTAGAACCTGCCATCCCTCCTGGGCACCTCATGAGCGGCTGGGCACAGTGAGAGCCAGTAGCAGCTCTGCCCCCATGTCTGTCTCTCATGAGAAATAAAACAAAACAAAAACAGAAAGAGATGAAATCTGCATTCAAACTACACAGTTTTATGAAATCTTCGGTGATGAGCTGAGTTAAATGAAAAATTAAGATAAAGTCCAGGCATCTAAATTAAATGTAGAAGACTAAAATGGCAAAAAGGGATGCTTTTTTATTTCCCCCAGAGCCTAGTACCATTATTTCCCCCTGCGTTAAAATATTATTAAAATATTTACCATAGATAAATATCTCAAGATATTTGAAGAAATAATGTATGAAATCTGCAACAGATATGAACTAAATTAACCTATAATCAAGAGAATAAATTGAAATCATGTAATTGTATAGTCAGAACATAACTTATAGTCATATGACATAAATACAAGTCATATAGTCATTAGTCATAACAATTATTAAACAAGAAAAATATGAGAGATTAAAATTAATGATTTAGGATGGCTTCTAAGTGCACATAGTGCAACCCACAATGTGTAGGAGAAGGAGGAGAGAGAGGGGGAGAGAGAGAGGAGATAAAGAACCTGCCATTTAGGCAGGACGTGGGAGGGGAGGGAATTGGGGACATGGGTGGTGGGTGATGGGCACTGGTGGAGGGCGGGATGCTGGAACACTGCGTGACCAAAACCTCCAAGCGTGAACAACGTTGTAATTGTATATCTCACGGTGGTATAATAAAATGTTAAAAAATAAATAAATAAAATTAATGATTTATCACAAGTGATTGACAATGCATGAGAATGAAAATATAAAGTATCAATAAACTATATTGTGAATAAAATATAATACTGGTGAATAATTTATGTGATTAATCTATTAAAAGACTAGCCATAAAAGAAGAATCAGATAAATTGAGGTTACTCACTAGAAATTGTCTTTATTATAATACAACAATCACTTGTATCACTTGTGTTCCTGTTGTTCATCGATTTGCTAGACGGGCACCAGTAATGTCTCCATTCTTTGGGAATGAGGTCCATTATTGTTACTGTTTTTGGCATATTGCATACACCGTGGGTAGCTTGTGAGACTCTGCCGTGGCTCTGGATTCATCCCAGGGAGCCCAGTCTTTTTCTATGTCAGACCATCAACCATCCAGAGCCCATGGGGCAGAGCTTTGGGGTTGTAGAAAAGCCTGTCTCCTGTCTTCCAATGCAGCTGGGTACTGCAATCACAATTGCAACACCTCAAGGGGCAGGGAATACAACAATACAACGATAATAAGTGAAAAATAAAAGTGAGAACTATGAGGGAGGCTGGAAGAAATATCACACAGCCAGAAAAATGGGACAAGAAAAGTGAATAGATAATAAAACTATAGAAACCCTTGTTGTCATTTTGGTTGTCAATTTTCTAAAGCATAAGAAATTTAGACATTTGCATATTTAAGATTAAATTAAATTAATCCAATACATAGCAATGATAAAGTAGATGTTAATTGATGAAACACAATGTGAGTAGGAAAGTTAAAAATAAAGTCATGTTACATATTTTAGTGGGTGTCTAAGTTGTTGTTCCAACAATGGAGAATCAGAAGACCATCAAATACTTTTGAGTTAGTACAAGATAGAAAAAAGAGTCAAACTGTAAATACAAATTGAGACATGTATTCATAAAAATAACTATAATAACAAACAGTTTTTGTTGGACCATGCCTTTTTAAATTATCAATTATAAAATAATTACTTCTGGCCAAGTTGGGAGAGAAAAATACTCTCTTGAAGAATATTGTTAGAACACATAAACCTTAATTAAATCTATCAATTCTAAGTGTAACAAAGTTTCAAAATATAGTAACTAACAATTGGAAGAACTGAAATTGGAGAGAAAACTGCCCAGCCATGATCTGATGAAGCATCCATCTCTCAGTATTATATAAAACTTGAGGAAAACATAACTAGAATCATGATTGAACTATGTAAGCCGCATTAGTTTAACTGACATAGATAGAATGTAACACCTCAGACAACACAGATAGCATATAATATCCAGAAAGGCTAAATGCTTCCAATTTGCTTTATGCCAATATACCATGCTGTAAGGCATATCACAGTCTCACCCATGGGATGAGCTGTAGCAGTGAAGGCATAGGTAGGTTTGTGGTTTTGGACTCTCTGGGTTAGAAACCCACAGCAAGAATGCACCTCAATGTTACTCTATTGTGTGGGAAGTAAGCAAAGAACTTTAAAGAATTATCTATAAAAGTAGAAATTACAGGAAATTGGAGAAGACTTGAATGAAAAGAATGTATTCAGGAAATGCTTTCAAAATTTGAGGGAGGAAATTTGAGGTCTTTATTAAAATCGCTCAAAGAAGAGGCATTTGTATTTTTAATTCCATACAGACTGTCCTAAATCTAAGATGGTTTGACTGACTTCTTTTTACTTTATAACAATTCCAAAGAAACATGCAAAAATGTACTGAAAAATGACTATTGATCATTCAGACTAGCAGGTCATGATTTTGTACTGTAAAAGATATTGGTTATGGACAGTGAGTCAGCCACATAAACATAAGGGCAAGGAGACACTGGTTTTCACTTTCAGTCAGTGACCATAAATTAATATATAAGAAGTCATATGATTCATATAAGTGATCTCTCATATAATTTTGTTCAGTGGTAGGGTCATGGAAGCATGCTCTAAAAATCTTAGGGTACACTAGGCTATGTTATAAGGTTGAGTGGGTGGGAATACTGAATGCATAAACTTAGAGTTTATGATGGCTTTATAAGAACATAGTCTGTAAATTAAGGAGTGTGTTAGAGGACAATAACAGCAAAATTATAAGATTTAAAGCTCAAGAGCTAATAGATTTGCTTTTATCACATGGATGGCAAGTAAGCACCTCAAAGAAGTTGACAGGTAGTGATACTACTGTGGTAATAGATAACAGAGAAACAAATATTGCAGTACTGTTAGGAGCAGTGTTAAGTAGGTGAAGGAACCACCCAAGTAGTCAAACACACCTTACATCAGTCCAAGGCTCTTAGGTGTATTTCTACCTCACTACAGATCCTGCATTTCATAAGTGTAGTGCAGGGAAGAACTAGAAAGAGCAAAGGGAGATGGAAAGTCTCTCAGGTAATTGTGGATTTTATTCAAATCTTCATCAGATAAAACTTGATCATTGATCGCTTGAATCCTGTTGTTCATCGATTTGCTCGAGCAGGCACCAGTAACATTTTCATTGGACCCTATCAAGTGCCAGTGTAGCCCAATGGCATTTGGTTGATTCGGATATATGAAGAGCCTCAAACCGTTCCTTCAGGGTCTTGACAAGGAAGTCTGACCATCTTGTAGGTGGGCGACCACGTGGTCTTTTGACATCCCGTGCAATCCAGTCGGTAATGGCTCTAGTCCAGAGGTTGTCTCCAAATCGCATTACATGTCCAGCCCATCTGATTTTCGATGCCTTGGCAAATGAGACAGCATCCCTGATTCTGGAATAGCGACGGAGGTCAGAACTCCAGATTCCTTCTCTCAGTTGAGTGAGGTGTGATATTCCAAGCATAGCTCTTTCGATTCCACTCTGGGAGACACAAATAGCATTCTCGTCCTGCTTTCATAGGGCCCGGTCTCTGAGGCATATGTTAATGCAGGGAGAATGGTGGAGTCGAAGAGATGTGCCCGGAGTGGGAGGTTCTTTGTCCTTTTACCTATTTCTTCGATGCCTCTGAAGGCATTCCATACCACTCTCTTCCTCCTGTGCAACTCAGGTTTTAGGTAATATCTTGGAGGATGAGCTATCTTGAAAATTTCGTTTTTCATAATTTGAGATATCACCACAGTCCCCATAGGTTTTCTCATCCCAATTCAGTCTGTTTTCACCACCTGACGGAAGTGGAGACAGTTATAAATATAATATTGACCCCAAAAGCAAGTTAAAGGTACAGAGGGGAGACCCGTAACCCATGCTTAAAGGTTGATCCAGTATTTGCATTATTAATTAAAGGAGCTCTTCCCTTTATACAAAGTTTAATATTTATCATCAGTTTTTACCTGATGTTACTGGAAATAACATCAGCTTTTACCTGATATTACTGGAAAATAACATCAGGTAAAAGCTGATGATAAATATTAAACTTTGTATAAAGGGAAGAGCTCCTTTTCATTAATAATGCAAATACTGGATCAACCACTAAGCATGGATTACATGTCTCCCTCTGTACCTTTAACTTGCATTACAATCTTTGGGGTCAATATTATATTTATAACTGTCTCCACTTCCATCAGGTGGTGAAACAGACTGAATTGGGATGAGAAAACCTATGGGGACTGTGGTGATATCTCAAATTATGAAAAACACCAAAATTTCAAGATAGCTCATTTTCCAAGACATTTTGTTTTTAAAGGCAACAAAACCCTCTCTGGTGCTTGCTGTCCTGCCATTAAATACTTTGGAGCCCAAAGGAATTAGTAGAGATCAAACAGATGCTTTTGAATCCCACTACTGGGAGTAGGTTTCAAAGACAAAGCTCTCAGATCAGGCATTAAAGATTCTAGCACAAATTGAGGTGTGTTAAGAAAAGAATTGTAAAGTAGTCCATAAACATCTGCTTGGTTAACCTGGATTTGACTGACAGGAAATCAATAACAAAACTGAAAATATAGTTCTTTAAGAGGTTATTGGTCAAGTAAGTAAGACTTTATGAAATATTTTATTTTCATTAATTTCCACTATTATACTATCTAATGAAACTAGCTATGAGATAATCAGTTATCTCTTAAAACAAGAATAAACTCCACCCAGCAGACAATAAATGCTGGATTTTGAGATGACTACAAGAATATTCTACCCGCACGGCAGAGCCTGGCAAGCTACCGGTGTCAAATTTGATATGCCAGATACCACTAACATTTATAGACCTCATTCCCATGACCTGATGGAATGGTTTGAGACTCTTTATGGTCTTGGAGCAAGCAGGTTCCCTTTGGCTCTACTTGCATGAGACAGGTCATATGGAGATGTTACTGGTGCCCGCTGAGTAAATCGACGATGAACGGGAAGACAGTGGTACAGTGATCCAAAATATTTATAAAATCACATGTAGAATATTTAAGCATTACCAAAATATCACTTGAAAAGTTAGAGTCACTTGTCAGAGCTGTACATATATATTTAACCACCAGTTTCTTTTTTCATTAATATAGAAATATAGTATAGTGCACAATTTGATAGCAAAGATATGGGTTAATCTGCCTGAGAGAGTTGGGAAATTTCAGTCGATATTGCAATGGTGTATTCAGAACTCTTCATAGGCAAAAATTAAATGAAAGCAAATCTGTTGGCCATCATGTTTGTAAACAATACCAAAGTGTGACATCTCTCTGAGACTTAGTGCCACCAATTTATGTTGCACTTCTTGTTCCCAATTTAGAGCTCCCTGATAATAAAAAGAAAGTTTTGCAAGTTATAATAAGTCATTTGAGCAACTGAAAGTTTTGATATTTTTATATTATCTAAGCCAAACGAGTTGAATCGCAAAACACTGAAATCAAGTGATAGGACAAGAAAGGCTGAGCTGTCCTTGGGCAGCTCAACACAATGAACGCAATTGAACATTGGGAAACTATCTAGCTGACCCTTCTCTTTTTTTTGTTTTGCTAGTGTTTCTCCCCCCCCACAAATCTGTTAGTATATACTCTTGTATATAAACAGGTCATGTATAATTAAGTATAAGTTAATAGAATGATGAAGCTAATTATTCTTTTAGAACTTGATAATTCAAAAAAGTAGAATCTAGTCTTTGAAAAAATAAAGACTTGTTTAAACCCCCTGATTAGACATAACTAAAATAAAAAATACACGCTACTTGTTATATATATAGAAAATATCGAGTACATAGAGAATTGGTATTATATTAAGCTACTATAATATCGATGAACAATATACAATAGATCTAAAAATATATGTAAATATAAGTACCAGATAGATACATATTTCTAGTATATACATACATTCAAATGCACAAAATGCATATATCCACATATACAGAAAAATAGATTTCAAATATATCTATAACAATAAACATATGCACATACATACAGATAATTTTATATATTATAAATATATTATTTTATATATGGGTATGATGAAAACATTTATAAAATAATTATTTGTAGATAGAAATAATTTTTTGCAATGAAATTGTATTTATATAACATAACTCACTTTATATAATAATAATTTCAAATATGTACAATTTGTGTTTATTTCAGTGCCGTAAAAACTAGCTTGAATGACTGAGCCATTTGATGTACCATAAATGTAGCTTGAATGACTGAATCAGTCACTTGAGAGAGAAGGCTGAGGAAAAACTAAGGAATTTTCTGAGTCAGATTTTCATCGGAAGTAACAGTAGATGTTGGTAATAAAGCATCAGTGCCAACACACTAAATAGCTCCCCCTCCCTTGCACCTCCAAACTTCTTCCAATTATTGGTCACAGCTTGTCATTTCCTTCAATCCTTCCTGTATGTAATGCTTCATCTTCCATAAACTGCAAACAGTGAGATACAAAATGTGAAGTGAAGATCAACAGGCAATCCCAGAATTAATATGTTTGAAGGGAGAGTTTATTTTTTTTCATGATTATCTATAAAGCTGCACCATCTTTGGGAAAAGATGGGGAACGACTCAGACTTGTTTATCTGGAATCAGTCCTCAGGAATGGAATCCAACTGGAAGACGTACTCTATCAAAAACACCTCCTTAAAGATAAACATCATTACATCACTATTTAGTTTCTTCCTTTCTAGGATAAGGCACGTTAATTGATTCAACCACTCTCCATAATTTCAGCTGTTCATTCCATTAACCATTTCCAGGTTTTTAGATTACATATGTGTATATATACATTCTATCTACAGCAATTCAGTGTATTGCTCACCTAGTCTGAGCTGTGAAAATCCAAAAGGCAACTAGCTTAGTTATGTAGCTACGAATTAGGTTAACAGCCCAGTGATGAAGTAAAAGTCAGCTCATTCCAGCCAGCCACAACCAATTTTGTTCAGAATTTAGTGATGTTATATAAATAGTTCAAATCAGCCGTAGTAGGAATATTTGCATGGTGGAAATCAGAAAATACTATAAATCAGGCTTTCCTAACCAACCATGGTGCCAAGTAGTAAGCGTGCATTAGCCAAGACCTGCATGGGTCGTCTATGCACAACCCCCATGCCTGTCCTCCCACTCCAATGTGCTGTTATCAGTTGTCATATTTAGTTCCAGATGCCACTAGGTTACATGATGATTGCTCTGTTTGTCTTGCAAGACCTAGGCTGCAAATTGCTGCTAATATATGACTGGAGTTGGCTCCCTACGTGAAATCTGCTTGGTACTGCAATATATCTAATATTTATAAGAGACACTAACATGGATAAATAATGAAGTTAAAGCTGAAAATACTGGGGCCGGGCGATAGCCCAGCAGGTAGGGCGTTTTTGCACTGCGCCAGCTTGCTGGCCAGGGTTCAATCCCCGGCATCCCATATGGTCCCCGAGCACCGCCAGGAGTAATTCCTGAGTGCAGAGCCAGGAGTAACCCCTGAGCATTGCCGGGTGTGACCCAAAAAGCAAAAAAAAAAAAAAAAAAAAGCTGAAAATACAAAGAACCTTCATCCTGGTGTCATAACAAATCTCTGTTGTTTTTCTGCTAAAACCTAAAGTGCTTTTGTTAAAGACCCACAGGTTCATCAACCAATTTCATTTTGCCTGTGTAATAATGGCCTCCCTCGTTAGTAGTTCTCTGGTACACCCATGTCGCAGTACACTACTGCCCAGAGCCTCTGCATCTGGCCTGGAGTTACCTCCTGCAGGCCACTTTGTAGATAGGAGGAGGACAGTTTGAATGTGTCAGCTCATCTGACCATGTATTCTATACTGGCTGGTATAAATATTCTCTCATGCTGCCACAATCATCATGAGACTAGCAAGATTTTACCGGTATATTTGCCTGGCCATGTTGGATGTCTAAGTAATTAGACCAGAGAGAAATGCTGTTTGCCTCCAAGCAAGCAAGCATGCTCTCTGATAACTCAAAGCTAAAATAGACAACTACCATGAAGTAAATTTGAGAATTTTGTGAAGGTTTGGAGAAATATTTAACTGACTATAGAATATTTTTTGATACAGATGCATGTCTTTGTATTCTGAGATACAGTTCATCTCAGAAACTCCTCTCTACCCTGCAGAAGCATTTCCAAGGCAGATCTTGACTAAGCAACATTGACATCTCAAAGGGCCTAGGTGAGGTCCTGGGAGATATTACCTGAGGGATTTGACCCTAACTGCTCTCCATTGGAGTGGGCGGTCTTCGTTGCAATAATATAAAAACTAGCCTGCTTTCTTTCTGGGTCCCTTTTTCTGTTGGCACTCCTCTTATTGCCTCTTTGCTGTCTCCTCTCTGCAGGGCCTTAGCATGTGGTGGCAGCCATTTGCTACATGTGTCCTACATTTGGCTGGAGCCCAGCTGGGAACCCTAAGTTCAGGGTTTTCCTATTGCCGATTTTGTATGTCAGAACCTGTGTTGGTAAAGCATTTTTGTAACTTTGCTGAATTGTCACGCTCTTTCTCTGTCCACCAACCGCCGATCCCCTGGGGAAGAAGGAGATTTTGTGCAGGGTGCCTCAGCCTCAGTGTTTCCCCACACAACCATTCCTGTCTAACAAAAGCCTTTGAGACTAGACCTTGATTATTTAATGGCAAAGCTCCTTTGATTAACAAAGTTTTAATCCTTTTGGTCATGAGGTCACTCAGAATTTTATTTCTCTAGCCACTCAAGATGTCGTGGTGACACAGGGATGGGAAACACCTCTCTCCCTATCTCACTCCCGTCCTTAGTTCCAGTGTTTATAACTTTCCTTGGGTACTAAGGACTCTCAACCTACTTGTACTGTTGTGTTCGCTTCTTCCTCACTATATATGAATTCCTCCTCCTGGACAATGGGCGGCAGAATAATCTTCATGACAACATCCTGACTCTAGGTGATAACCCAAGCCAGGGTCATTATTTTCAGCAATGAGACTGTGCCCACTTACCCTTCCAGGGGGTACTTTTATCCCCACTTACCAAAGGAATGCACTAAATGTGCTTCTAATTGAAAGTGCAATGGCCCAGTTACTTTAGTTCTGAGTCTCGCTCTCTTTTGCCCTGCTCCCCACTCTTGGGCCTTCCGTTCTTGCTGTTGATCATCTACATTCTTTTTTTTTAATTTTTAATTTTATTTTAATCTACCTTCTTTCTAAACTGCACATGTTGGCTGTTCCTGTCTGAAGCAGCAAAGGGGTCTTGGAATATGAACTTAAATGTGTTATCAAAAATAAGCATTTTCTACTCCGTGGTTGACATGAGCAAATTAAAAGAACTGTGGCTAGAGACAAAAGGAAATGGATACTCAGTAGTCCACACGCCAAACTCAGATTAGTGTGGAATGCTTTTGGCAGTGCTGTGCTGAGGAAGATCCACAGGTGAAACCTGACCTCTTGGGAAAGTGTGTAAATCTAGGTGATGATTCTGTCCTGGGTGAGGGGGAGAGGGCGTGGGGGGTGTGTCAACTAGGTGATGGTTCCAGTCCTGGGGATGAGGGAGTGGGGGCTGGGGTGTGGGATGGGGAGGTATGATCCCTTCCGGTGAGAAATAAATTAATTTTCATGATTTAGCAGCTAGAATTTAGCATCACTCATTGCTGCCTGAGTAACTTTCAGAAAATAATTTATTATAATGGTGATAGAAATGTGCAAATGCAAGAGGAGCCAAGTAAATATGTGTTGCATAAGTCAGTATAGATCACCCCCTACTCCCCATCTAAGCAGTTAGTGGAAAGAGAGGAGATGGGAACACGGGTTGTTTTGTAGCCTCTGACAAGGCAGTGAACTATGGAGAACACAGCAATGCAGAGTCAGAGGTTCTCAATGCCCAAGTAGTAGTCCAAGGTCAATGGACAGCCTCTACAGCTTTCCAAATGGATCTGAATAGGATCCTGTAGTTACTCGAAGTTTCCTTTCAGTCTTGCTAAGTAAGTGGCAGCAAAAAGATGTGAAACTTTGACAAACTTAGAAATGGAACTGGAATTAGAAATATAGCCTCTTTTGTGACCAGAAGTTTCAATAAACTTGGGTATTTATAAATATATATATATATATATTTTCTATTTTTGGGGGTAATTAATTTGTTTTGGTGTAGCCATATGGAGATATATGTGTATAGATAATCATAATTAAGTTAAAAAATACATATATATATATATAAATAGATGAAAGAAATTAAGTATGCTATTGTTAATTTTTGACTAGAATGCATTTATCTCCAAGTACCTACCACATGGACATTAATACAAAGAGGAAAAAAAGATTATTTCCTAACTGGAAGTAAGCATTGTTTTGAAATAGTCTACAATGAAAATGTGCCTTACAAAAAGTTTAATTAGTACAATATTATTCTCACTATGAGATATTATTTAAAGATAATTAAACTATGTGAGACTCACAGACATGGAGCAGAGCTGCTACTGGCTCTCCCTGTGCCCAGCCACTCATGAGGTGCCCAGGAGGGATGGCGGGTTCTAGCCCTGCCCTGCCACCCCAGCAGGGCCTTGCAACAAGCCAGACCCCCCCACTCCATGAGGGCCTCCATTTTCCATATCCAGACTTCTCTCTCGTCAGAACTCCACCCAGCAGACCAGCCTATCACAGTCCGGCTCGCGGCCACTTGCGCCATGCGGTTCATCAATAAATGCTGGACTTAGAGATGACTACAAGAGTATGCTACCTGCACAGCAGAGCCTGGCAAGCTACCCGTGTTGTATTTGATATGCCAAATACCAGTAACAATTATAGACCTCATTCCGGAATGGATTGAGGCTCTTTATGTTCCTGGAGCAAGCAGATGCCCTTGGGCTCTACTAGCATGAGACAGGACATATGGAGATGTTACTGGGGCCCGCTCGAGCAAATCGATGATGAACGGGAAGACAGTGATACAGTGAATTAAAGTATGTAGCAAAATGTCATTATTCTTTTAATAATTCAAAGCATGGTGATAGGACAATTATAATTGAAGTAAGAAGTAAAGATTTTTAGAAGGTCATTGATTTTGATTATAGGCAAGCTTGGTCTCCCTGCCAAGACCCCCGCAAGTGAAAATAACTTGATTATATCTTAGGTGATTAATATTTAATTTATGGCACATGATACATCTGTGTGTAAATGATTAAATATTTCATAAATGCCAAGAGCTCAAAGGTAGAAAACAAGCAATCACGTGCCTTGCATAGATCTAACCTAGGCTTCATCTCAGGCACCCAAATACCCCAACAGCATTGCCAACAATCATTTCTTCTGTCAAGGAATAGTCCTGGTCACCGCAGGGTCTGCCTCCACCAGCCAACAAAAGAAACATCATTTCTGGTGACCGGGTTTCGTCCCCAGCAATGCTCAGAGGCCTTGTTCTCTCCGCAAGGCTGTGCTGCTCTGCTTGTTGAGTTGGTACCTGGCAGTGTCACATTCAACAATTGTCATGGGGCCATGTCAGGTGAGGGCTTGAACTCAGGCCCTGTGGATGCACAATGGGTGCCCCACCTTTTGGACTGTCTTCCAGGTACTCCGTGATTCTTTTTTTTAATTGGGAGAGGGCAGGAGGCACACCTGTCAGTGCTCGGGACTTTCTCCTACCCTCTGCTCCAGAGTTACTCCTGGTGGTGCTTGTGCGGAATTGGTCTGTATTTGGTTCTGTGTAAGGCCTGACGTGTCGTGCTTCTGCTCTAGTGATACTCATGTTTCCTCTTCAACATTATCTCACTGTTAACTGGGTCCCTTTCCATGATACACTTATTTACTTTCTGATTTCAAATATAACACATGACTTAAAGTCTATTTGGACCCACATCCCAAATCCAATCTCCTCTGTCTTTTCTTCTCAAATGAAGTTCAGCAAGAAAGCACAGTTAATTCTTTAACAACTATCCAAAGAATGTCTTTTCATTGTTACCCTCGAGGCTGTAAGCACTAAAATATGCTGAATACAGGGTTGGCCTTTGATTTTTTTATTTTATCAAGGAATTTATGTCTATTAAAGTGAGTTTAAAATGGTCCTGAGAAAGATTCTCTCCAACACTCTCATGTGAGCAAAAGTCACAGGGAAGTTCTGAAGCATGAAGACAGTATTCTAGGTAATCGAATGTACATATACATTACCAGCTTAATGTGAACATATGCATGTGGACAGAATTTAGAAAACAAAGATCTAAATACAGAAAGAGTTGTCACTTGTTAAGTTCAAAGAAATAAGGGAATTAATGTGTACCCACATACCCTCAGGTGCTCACAATAGAAATTACATCTAAATCTGAGAATTTCAGTATAGAAAATAGATATTTTTAAAGAACACGAAGCAGAGTTGTAGGAACTTCGGAATAAGGTCAATACAGTCATTTCTCCATGATGTTGTGTCATGCAACACCAATTACAGTGACTCTTCTACTTTACTCTCTGTTCTTGATTCACGATAAAAACAAAAAAGCAGCTCCATAGAGTGACCCCTTCTCGGAGGCTCTGCTGTACAAGGGAAAACATTAGCATTGATTTCTGCTCTTAGTACTTACTCCTTAGGTTTCAATACTCACGACTAAGGAGAATATGAATCCTGATTGTGAGTATAAGTTCTCACTTGGTATAGGCAGGTTAATGCCTGTACAGAAAAGAATGACCTGAATATAATTAGTTTACATTATCTACATTCCCTCATTTTCAGTTTCAGAAAACCCTGCATTGATGCCACTTACTTCTATTGTGTTTTGAAACTATTTCTGCCAAGGAAATCTGATTGAATTGGTAAAAATGAAACAATGTTTGGAGTTTTGTGTGAATGATCATTGAATGAAAATAGAAAAAAAGTATATTCTGAATAGAGAAAATGTAAATGTAGAGAATAACTGAAATGGAAGCTATTCTGAAAACAGGATGTCATAGAAAGTTAGACTGCCTGCCTTTCAGAGTTGCTTACCATAGACTTCGCTCCATAGAAATCGAACCTCAGAATTGCTTTACTACTCAGTTACTCACTCGGGCTTTATTGATCTCATCAAAAGGATTAAAGAGATATTTTTAATCGATGACTGGATAAAAAGCTTTGGTACATCTACACAATGGAATACTATGCAGCTGTTAGGAAAAATGAAGTCATAAAATTTGCCTACAAATGGATGGACATGGAGAAGATTATGTTGAGTGAAATTAGCCAGAAGGAGAGAGACAGATACAGAATGACTGCATTTATCTGCATAACATAAATATATATGTACATATTATGATACCAATATCCAAGATCAAGTGAAACATATATCAGGAGGTCCTGTCAAAGGTGGAAATTATCACAAATGTGTGGGATTCAGAGGCTAGGTAAGACAGAAATGGAACAGTGTGCTGACAATTGTTGAGGGTACTAATGCCAACCTAGAACTGAGCATTAAATAGAGGCAAAAAGATACACATGACAACCCTTTAATGTATGTTCTGTAATTCATAGTCTCGAGGGGAAGGAAAAGAGAAAGAGAGAGAAATGGAAAGAAATCAAGAACCTGCCATGGAGCAGGGCTGGGGAGGGGAGGGAACCGGGGACGTTGGTGGTGGGAGATGGGCACTGGTGGCGGGATGGGTGCTGCAACACTGTTTGACCAAAACCCAAATATGAACTTTTTAATTGTATATCTTTGTAATTTTAAAAATAAAAAAAATTAAATAAAAAAAATAAAAAGGTATTACAAATAAAAAAAGATATTTTTATACTTGATACTTTGAATTACTGGAGGGTATTTGTGTAAGTTTGTCTCATATTTATTAACAAAAACCACTTCATCCTACACGGACCCAAACCCTAATGCCAAGTCTCAATCAAAGAAAGTGCAAAGCCATGTACCATCATTTTCAGAAATAATTACAGGGAAGTGAATTATTTTACTCAAACTGAAGGAAGAGATCTTCACTATTTGATCAATGATAACTTGGAGCATGAGTAGCTTCTGGAGCTACTGTTGCTCTAAGGAAATTCAAATTCAAGTTAATGATGAGGCTGAGATCACAACGTAGCAACTGTGCAGTTGGTCCCAGAATTCCATGGCCCCTGCCACACAATAATACTACAGAATAACAAGCACCCCAGGGACAATATGAGCTTAAAATGTGTCATGAGAAATGGGTTTTAGAATTTGATTTGTAGTTAAATTGAATTTTCTAAAACTGCGTTAAGTGGTCAAAACAACATCTAAACAAACAAGCATCACAAAAATGAGAAGGGAAACATTCACATCATTCTTTATTTTGGCAAAACACGTTCTATGGTTGTTCATACAAGAGCTCTCTGTTGTCAGACACATTTTTCTCCTTTGGTGTTAGTGCAGGCACGCCTCGTGTTTGTCCAAGGCAATCTCTTTTTGTTGTTGTTGTCTGTCAAGTCCAGCATAAGTTGCTTCTCAAAGCAGAAGCAAACAAAATAGAGTTTGTTCCGGAAATATGAGTTCAATATCCATTAATACATTTTTATGAGACAAATAAGGTGACTTGCAGAGGTCATACATGGAAGCGTAAAGCTCCAGAGCTCATTCCCTAATCCACAGAACACAAGAGGCCACCGACTTTTCTAAATGTACCCAGGGCACAGTGCAGACACATTTTAATACACTTCACGCTTTCACTCATATGAGGTAAAAGTCCACTGCTCAGATGCAACTGGAGGGACCCCTGGAAATTCTTACCTGCAAATCAGAGGAAATATAACAAGTGCACTCACTAGGCATGACCTAAGCAAGAAAGCCAGCAGCAAACCCAACTTGCAAAACATGTATTTGGGGAAAGGTTATATTAAAGGTAGTTTCTAGATGCTGAGGAACTAGTTTTAGAGAAAAATAGATGTTCTAAATACAGGTCATTTTAGGTTAATCAAGCATTTATTTGATATCTAAGCAACTTGGAGAAGAATACTGACAACCGAAATTCAAATGAAAAAGTGATTTGACAAAGACACGGTTCTGCTTACTTATCAGGCAGATATTTGAACACACGAATGACCGGTGTTCCAGAATAAAATCTCTGTCCTTGCTGAAACACAGTTGGTTCCCTTTTGTCTTTCTTTGTCACAGTTCTCACACTAAGAGTGCGTATTTTCACTATAAAAATAGCTATTCTGACATCACTAGTGTTGTATTTAGGTTAAAATGCTTAATGCTCATATACAAGAATCACTATAACTCTATGTTTTTCAAATGGAAAAATGTTTTAGCGTTTAATTTGATCCAAACTGTTTACTATTCTTCAAAAAAAGCATTTAAATGTCATTTTCCACACTTGCCTACACATACACACAGCACTGCACAATTGTTCCATAGTAATTATACTTTACTAGAAGCAGCAAAATGGAGAACTGCAGACTCAGTTTTAGCATTTATTTGAACATTTTCCAATGGAAAAACTAAGATTCTCTGAAAATAATAATATTAATTCTAATGCAAGAAAGACATTAAGCCTTGTACAAGAGTGTCTTTGATATATGCAGAGCAATTGACCCATAGACAAGAACTGATAGAAGTTTGACTATGTAAGAAGAAACTATTTAGTGGCCAAATGGTTTCACAAGCCCACCAAAGAAGATTTGGAAATAAGAACTGATGTCACATATATGATATACACTGATTATACCAAAGCACATGTAAGCTATGCAACACATGGATTCTATACATTTAAAATAGTTCTCTAACAATCTAAATAAATTTCTTGCCCTTTTATTTGTTTTAGGGACACACACAGCCAGGCTCAGGGACTTACTATTGGCTCTGTGCTAGGGGTCACTCCTGGCAGTGCTCAGGTGACCATATGTGGTGCTGAGGATTGAATCCAGGTTGAAGACATACAAAGGTGAACACCCTACCTGCTCTGGCCCTATATACAATCTTTAACAAAGTTACTTTCTTGAATATGAGTTCCTGACTTTCCTGGATATCTCACTAGAAAAGTCAATATTTGATGGAAAGATTTTACAAAGCATTAGAAGTGACATTTTATAAGGAATATTTCTAGGGGCAGGCTTTTATCTAGATTTTCCACAATTATCTGGAGGATGGTCTCCGGGCACATATGCAACTAGACAGAATTATTAACACCATCTTCTTTTACTTTCAAGATTGCTCTGCTTTGAAAAAAGAATGTGTAAATTACATTCCAGCCCATCTGATTGTACTGGAATGGAATCAGATGGGCTGGACATGTAATGCTATTTGGGGACAACCGCTGGACTAGAGCCATTACCAACTGGATCCCACGGATGTCAAAAGATCATGTGGCTGCCCACCTACAAGATGGTCAGACTTCCTTGTAAAGATCCTGAAGGAACATTTTGAGGCTCTTCGTATTCTGAATCAACCAGATGCCATTGGGCTACTTGGCACGTGATAGGTCCAATGGAAATGTTACTGGCGTCCGCTAGAGCAAATTGATGAATAACGGATTCAAGTGATCAAGAAGTGAAGTACATTCCAACCTAATATTTTGATGATTCATTCATTTTATACTGAAGACAGGAGTTCCTCAGCATCTATTTAGAACCTGAGAAATTAATTTAGATAAATACTACCAACGTGTTAGCCAGATTATCTAGATGGTTTACAAATAAATTATTCCTGCCCCATGAAGTGTTGGATGTATGGCTGCCGGTCCTGTCTGTGTCAGCAGGTGGCAGACAGGAAACAGGGGTTGTCTATCCACAGGTCTCTGCCACGTGGGCCCTGGATGGTTGATGGTCTAACATAGAAAAGACTGGACCCCTGGGTAGAACTCAGAGACAAGCAAGCTACCATGGTGTATTTGATATGCCAAAATCAGTAGCAATAATGGACCTCATTCCCAACAAATGGAGACGTTACTGGCACCCTCTCAAGCAAATCAGTGAACAATGGGAAGACAAGTGACAAGTGACAAATAAATTATTGGGATACAACCCCAGACATTTTGCCATATTTCAGGAGAGAGGAGTCTGAAGACGATGGGGAGTAGGAAGAACCATAAGTGGGTTGAAAGCTTAGAACATCCAGTGAGGTCAGTAAACAGTATATGGTGTATGATTTGAGTCGTTATAAGTCTGAATAACTCACCTTCTCTAACCCCAATTCCATGCAATGCACGTGAATAAAGTTTTCTGAGAACAGCTTGCAGAATTTGCAAAAAGTCAAGTTAGACATAAAAAGAAGTCTATCCAGCAAAGGCTGGGGACCTATAATAGCGCTATTTTCTGTTGCCTCTCATCAAAGATCCCCAGGCAAAGGGTCAGTAAACCTTGGCAGCTTCACCTCTCCCCCAGGGCCTGCATCAACTCCCATGTTGTCCAACTCAGTTCCCTCTACTGTCTGTCTTCAACTGTACCTATGGCCAATCTCATCTCTCTGAATGAAGTCAACATTTTTGACCAGTCTCTTTGTTTCCTACTTTTTTCCCATTATTTCCTTTTGGGACTATTCTACAGTGAGGCATTCCAAAGTAACTCTATACATGAAGAAATTCAGAATCAACATGTAATGTCTAAAGGAAGACAGAAAGTCTGAAGGCAGGGACTGGAGAGAAAGCACAGTGGTCAGGGTGCTTGTCTCAGGAGCTGCCAACTTGGGCTATACCTCCCAGCATCCCAGACACCCTGAGCACCACTAGGAGAAATTCCCCAACACAGAGCCAAGAGTAACTAACCTCAATATATTGGAGTTTGTCTAAATCAAACAAAACAATAATGTAAGTACAAAGCTGTAATAATTGAAACAAACTGCCATTGGAAAAATTTGCCTATTGGTTAATCATATAAACTATTAATATGCAAGCTTTGTTATATGCAATGGAAATTACGGAATCTCAGAAACAAAAATAAGGATTCAAGCAGTACAAAAGAGTATTTATTTTTATTAGTCTTTGGGTGGTACCTGCTGGTGCTCAGGGAGTTACGCTTGAGCCTGAAGAGCCTGAGGGATATATGGGCCCATCTATGTGTACATAGTAGAAGGCACAGAAGCAGAAGAGAAAACAGGTGGAGAGACTACTGCATTTCACCACAAAATCATTATGACTTCATACAAAGTTTTTGCAAATAAGTAGGGGAGATTGTTTGCTGATGTTTTCTATTGGGGCAATATTACTTAAAATGCAGTGGCCAGGAGTAGGCAGTGAAATACGACATTGGAAGTAATAAAAATGTAGAACTCTGCCATGTGCCAAGCAAATGGCATGAATATAATAATCTAAGAATCTCAAACTGCAACATGAAAAGTCAGAGATCCATGCTGAGGCCTATTTTAATCAAATTGTCAGAGGAAAAAATCATTTTTTAAATAGCCAGGGGAAATTTACTTCTGATACATAAGAAATATATTGTTAATATTGAAGCCAAAACCAAATAATGAAAGATTGTCAACAGTTTCATATTGTAAACTTAGAAGGCTATATGCAGGGGATTGATATACATGCACACCTGAAAAGAAATTGAAAGGGAGGGAAAACATTTGAAAAATTGTCACTGTAAAGAGAAAATATAGTCTAGAGGGAGAAATCAGCCCTAGATAGGCAACGCATGGCATGATTATGCAAACAGCACTCTGTGATATATAATCAAGTTGATACGAGAATACATTTTAATTTCTTAAGATAAACTCGTTTTTAACCTAAGGAGAACCAAAAAGTCCCAACTAAAGGGAAGTTACTCACTTGGTTACCATGAAATGTAGAGTCACAATTTTAGAATAAATTAAATATGTGTAGATATAATCAAGGCACCTAAAGAAATAAAAATCTTAGTAATATGATAAAGAGAACAAGTAAAGAAGGCAGATAGTATTATTATAGCCATGTATAATTTTTTCAAAGTCAGCCAGCATTTGTGCCGCTTGGCTAATGTTTGGTGTTATTAGAACGATGTCATCAGCGAAGCGGAGGTGGTGTAGTTGCCGACCATCTATCTTCACTCCCATTCCTTCCCATTCTAATTGTCTCATGAAGTTCTCGCGGGTGGCGCTGAAGAGTTTTTCGTGAAATGGTATCACCCTGTCGAACCCCCTCTTTGACATCAATGATCACTTCTTTGTAGAATGGTGAGATCCTGGTGGTGAATCCGTAATACAGCTCACGAAGGATCTTGATGTATTGGGTTTGAACACCCTGTTTGACTAGGGCTTCGATGACTGCTTCCAGTCTCCCACAGAATCAAAGGCTTTCTGTAAATCAATGAACATGAGACAAAGCGGCATCTTGTGCTCCCTACAAACCTCAATGAGCTTGGTTACTGTGTGGATATGGTCGATTGTGCTGAATCTTTTCAGGAAGACAGCTTGCTCGCATGGTTGTCCCTTCATCTAGTGTTCTGCTAATCCTGTTCAGGATGACTCGTGTAAACAGCTTGTAGATGACAGACAACAGGCAGATGGGGCGATAGTTGCCGATGTCATGAATGTCTCCCTTCTTGAACAGTAGAACTGTCCTGCTGGTTTTCCATTGGGAGGGCACCTTGCATTCGGACAGGTAGCATGTGAAGAGCCGAGCTAGTGTATTGATGAGTACCAACGGCAGATTCTTCAGGTGTTCGGTCTGACTTTGTCTGGGCCTGGTGCTGTTCCCCTTCTTTACCGATGAGATGGCATGTCGGATTTCAGAAGGGAGAACGTTGGGAATGACATATCCATCCTGTGGAATTTGGTATGTGGGCAGGTGGATGTGGCTATCAAAGAGATTTGAGTAGAAGTCATGGATAATCTTCTCCATTGCCTTTCTGGAAGATGTGATAGATCCATCAGGCGCCGGAGGGCAGTCATCTTGGTCTTATAGTTGGCAAAGGAAAGGCGGGCAGTGCAAATGCTTTTCCCGGCTTCTGCTGCATCTTCCAGTATTTCTGCTCTTCTGTCTTTGAGGTCTTCTTTTATCGCTTCTCTGCACTGTTTAGCAAGCTTGGATGTTAGCATTTGGTCTCCTGAGGCTCGCGCCTTGCCACGTTGGCGAATGAGCCTCAAGAGTTTCTGGAAGACAGGCGTCCTTTTGTGTCTTTTCTCTCTCAGCATTCTTCGCACAGTCATGGAGGTGCTGAACCAGTCAGTTGTATTCTTCATCGATGTCGCCAATGATGGTATCTTCCCATGTTGCTGCAATGGTGCCAAAGAGTTCCCAGTTGGTGGTCGTTCTGGGAGTTTCTCTCTTCTTAAACTTTGCAGCCTTTTCTCCCTGTTCTCATCCTGAAAGCAGGGATGAGAATGCTATTCGGTCTCCCAGAGAGGAATCGAAAGAGCTATGCTTGAATATCACGCCTCACTCAAGTGAGAGAAGGAATCCGGAGTTCTGACCTCCGTCGCTATTCCAGAATCAAGGATGCTGTCTCGCTTGCCAAAGCATCAAAAATCAGATGGGCTGGACATTTAATGTGATTTGGAGACAACCGCTGGACTAGAGCCATTACTGACTGGATCCCACGGGATATCAAAAGACCACGGGCGCCCACATACAAGATGGTCAGACTTCCTTGAAAAGACCCTGAAGGAATGGTTTGAGGCTCTTCATATTCCTGAATCAACCAGATGCCATTGGGCTACATTGGCACGTGATAGGTTCCAATGGAAATGTTACTGGAGCCCACTTTCACAAATCCATGAATAACGGGATTCAAGTGATCAAGTGATAATTTTTTGATGATTTAAGACATTAGAATTATTAATTGTGGAAAACAATTGTTTCGTTTCAAGAGCAAATTTTACTGCACACCATCCTTTACATTCAGATAGTATTCTATAAGCTAATAGCCTAACTTTTGGTTAATATTAAAAGGCAATTATTATTCTAAAGTTGTATTTTATCACCTATTTGTAACTACATTTTGGTTTCTACATAAAGATTAATGTATAAAATTTTATTGATACACAACTTTAGGACATCATCTAAAAAAGATACATAAATGCTAAAGGAGTAAATTTGACATAAATTCAAATTAAAATGTACTTTAAAATGTACTAAATCTAGAATGAATAAAGAAGCAACATACACATAAAAGATGCTTACAGGGTACTGAAATTAGACCTAAGAAAATAAGTTAAAAGTGAAAGGATGATAAAGGTTATTTTTATCCCAACAGTAACCAAGAAGTATTGCATTAGTCTGTCCGAATTATGGGCATTAAGTAAAAAAAAAAAATCACAAGCAATAGATATTTTAACGAAAACTTTTAATTCTGTTAAATGCTAAAGAATTTCAGCAGTCCAAAGACCATCAAAACATATTAATGAAAATTGTCAGAAATAAAGGAAGCTTTGACAGTTCTATATTGATCATCCTAAAAACATCAATATACATTCTAAATAATTTCCTCGATTGACCAGACAGAAAAGGATTTGATAACATACAAAATTTATCCAAGAACCCAAGAGATAGTAGAGCAGGTAGGGTGAGCGCCTTTGCACGGACTGACCTGGATTCAGTCCGAGTCTGTGCAACGTCCCTGAGCACAGCCTGGAGTAATCTGTGAGCAGAGAGCCAAGAGTCATCCCTGAACACCTCCAGGTGTAACCCCAAAACAAACACAAAAATCAACTATACCTAGTGGACTTTAGTAGAAATCTCTAAAAAGACAATGGGATATTTATTCTTCTCGTGCACAGAGAAGCAGTTTCACTCAGATCATATATAGGGACATCTATTAAGCGTGTTATACTTTAAACGTGGACACAAAAGTTCTTCTCTGGGGCCCTTAGGTACAGGACATTGAGTAAAGTGTGTGTTTGCACTCAAGAACCCGGGTTTGATTTGGGGCAGCCAGACTGTGCTCTCCAGACCCACCAACAATGGCCCTTGAGCAAAGTGACAGCAGTAAGCCCTCCCGCCCCCCAGGGCTGCTCACTGAATGGGCCCCTGAAAAGCAAACAATAGGGAAAAACATCCTCTCTGATTACAAAGGGATGAGGTTAAAAATAACAAAAAGGAAAACTAAATTTAACAAAATTGTAAGGGATACCCAGAGATAATGGAATCTGTGAGGTGTTTGCTTGCCTGTGGCTGACCCAGCTTTCATCTCCAGAATCTCCAGAATCGCAAATGGTTCCCAAGCTCTGCCAAAAATAACCCAGGAATAGCCCTGAGCACCACTGGGGGGCCCCAATTTTTTTAAATGGAGAGGTAAATTACATAGTCCAAAATTGCCACTCAGTGCAAGAAGAAACTGTAAATAAAATGTTCGAATAGTTGCTGATTCTATGGCATTAGGAGAGAGAAGATTGAGAAAGTGTGTACCCCCAAATTGCACAGCTTGATAATCCAATGGAGATAGATAACTGAGAAACACAAAAACTATAAATTCTAAACTATGATGAACAAAAGCGTCTTAAAGACCTAACCTAGGAAGATTGAGTCAAAATGCAAGTATCTCACCACAGATGGAAGTCCCACGTCAATGACGAAATAGAAATACTTAAAGAAGAAACTCCTTGACCATCCTCACCATGTTCCGAAACATGAAAGCAGGCAGAGCCTTGAGCAAGAGCGGACTTTCAGTCAGCCTAGAAAAGCAGAGCTGCCCCCATGGGGAGTGGACTCTCACTATCCTTCAGCAAAGCTCCTTTATATCAACTATTTTCATTGCATATCTGCTTCTAGGATGTCCTAGAGCTGTTGAAAATTCACTATGCTGTTTGTTGTAATTTGGAAATTCAATTTGGGAGTCTTACAATGAACTTTTTTATATAAACTAATAGTTATTGTTTCTTTGTTTTACATCATTTCAGTTTATGACTTTTCATTGAAGCTCTTTTTGTTTAGTGAGGAAATTTTTTTACTCAGTGATTACATATAGTAGACAGACTTTACCAATATATTTGCTTAGCTGAAAATCATGGTAGTATTTGATTGAACTAGTTTTGCTGTAAATATAATGAATTTTTTAAATTAATTTTAATAGTTCTACCTCAAGTTATTTTCTTTTAATAATCTCATTTTAACCCTCTTCTCTTATTGTTTTCAGAATTTAAAAGCAAAGCTGTAATTCAAAAGAAGAATTTATTTGATTTCTATTTTATACTCCTAATTTTACCATGTTACCATTTAGGTTTATTCTGTCATTTCCAGAGCCATTTATTACTTGTCAGATTAGGAAAATTAATTTTTATTTGTTTTAACATGCTAAAATTACAGATGTAAAAGAACATAGGGTTATCATTAAAAAATTTATTATAAAAACTATTATTAAATATCTATATGTGCATTTGGTTCTGTTTATGCAATGTATCACACACAATATCTCATTTCTGGTTGAATATAATAATTTGGGGGCCTTCCAAGCAGTACTGATGAGACTTGAGTGACTTCAAGCAATGCCCAGCCATCCTTATTCCAGGATCGGGACCGTGACATAACACTGCTTAGGCCACTAGTCCTGAGGCCACCGGCACACCTGCACTCTAGCACTGTTCAGTGATAATTATTTTTAATGAAGAAAGTAGAAAGAAGTAGTGACAAATCAAAATTGGGTCTTAATTGACAAATAGCAAGTTCTAAATATATAATAGAGTATTTGAACCAAATCGAAGTGTTTCCATGTCCAATTTAATTCGCTAATTTGTAATAGCAGCTACTCACTGCACTTCATTATTTTCTTCAGTTTCTTCCTAGATCTCCCTCCTGATAAACTCTTTCCTCAGTTTAATATCAGTTTGATATAAAAGATAAACTAATAAACTCTTTTTATCAATTTAATATGTCCTAGTGCAAACCAGCATATTTATAAGTTCCACCCTACTCATTCATTTTCCAATCCCCATATACACATTAGAGGCTTGGCAGATGCTTGAAAGGCACTTGCTTGGAAAATGCATTTTTTTAGTGAAAGGCAAACATCAGCAAGTCCAACCTCTTTGGATAACTTATACACAAGACCGGAAACACCAGGGACTGGGTTTCTTTCCAAGTCGCCCAGCAATTAAACTTCTTGATTTCTACCACAGGGACCAAAAAATATCCATAAAAGATATTTGCATTTCCATATTCATTGCACTGTGGTTTGCAGTAGCCCAGACCTGGAAATAACGGCAATGTCCAAGAACAACTCTGATATAATACTTTTTTATACTCACACAATGGAATACTACTCAGCTATAGTTTTTGAAAAAAAGGCAACATTATGTATTTTCCTGTTACATGGATAGATATGCAGAGCATCTGTTTGTCGGGGAACGCCACGGGGTCCCCCGACAGTGTCAGGACTGAGGTTGTCTTCTACCTCCGAGGACACCGGGAGAACAGATGAAAACTCACGAGTCCGGTGCAGTTCCAAAAATGGCTTTTTAATAGTACAAAAGCTCTTCCACAGCACTCCAATATAATGAACAAACTTTTAGCTCTGGTCCGAACCATACAAAAGAGCCTAAGTCTCCTACCAAAGAGAGAGAGGATCTCACCTGAGCTGAGTCCTACCCAGAAGGAGGAGCAAAAGGCCAAAGAGCAAAAAACGCCAAAAGCCAAAAGCTGAAGGCTGAGGAACCAAAAGGCAAAAAGTGAAGGGGCCTCAAGTCAGCCCCTTATATACACCAAAGTAATCCAATCGGGAGGTTGTCATGCCAACAAAGAACCCTAAACAGAGTGTAGTGCCACACCCTATTGCAGGTATAAACAAAGGTTACACCAAGGACTAATCCCGAGATTATCTCTTATGTAAAACACTGGAGAGAGAGGGGGCTGATATAAAGTAATACATCTTAACTTCATGAGCTTCATGTAATCTAGATGGTACCCACAAGGTCCTTATTATTATCTGCACCAGTGTGATTCTGAGTATCTTGTTCTCATGTACTGAAAGGCTCATACTCGCCTGCTTAGAGCAAACTAGTATGATCCTTCCTATAGTCTTCCTTTAGTCTGAGCATAGCCAGGGTGGTAGTCTCCTGGTAAATTCTAACTGTCCCACGTTGGGTGCAGTGGGTATAAAGAGGAGCTGTGCCCAATCTAGAAAACATAGAAGTCTTGTAGATGTATAAGTCAGAAGTTATTCAATCAAGGTGACTTCTGTAACTGCCACACCCTCTAGCAGTGTTTACATAGAAGAGAGATCTCATTAGAATGAACCTTGGCTTAAATAAGATTAAGCTGGGAGTGAGCAAAACAACAAAAACTCCCAGATTAGCTAAACATGTCCTCCAACATCTGTTGAGTCAAGTTTGTCAGAAGAGAGGAACAGTTACTGAATGACTGCTCTCAAGTACAGGATATAAAGAAACAGTTACTGAAATAATTGGTGCCCAAAGGCGGAAAAAACACATGAAAACTGGCCTTTAGTAGAGAACTTACCATGGTGAGGAGTTGAAGCAAAGGCAGACAGGACGCAGAGAGGGGACCCACTTTCACTATGGGCGAGACAAGCATGCACTCATGTAGTGTAAGATGAGAGAGCATCATTTACATGAAACCCTAACTTAAATAGTCATTGTAAATCACTAAATCAAATCTGAAGACAACAGATGTTTTCGATATGAAATTACAAATATTATACCACATATTTCTTCTTGAAGGTTTTTTTGCTTTTTTTTTTTTTTGGGTCACACCTGGCAATGTTCAGGGGTTTCTCCTGGCTCTGCACTCAGGAATCACTCCTGGCAGTGCTTGGGGACCGTATGGGATGCGGGTGATCAAACCTGGGCCAACATGGGCTGGCCACGTGCAAGGCAAACGCCCTACCCGCTGGGCTATCACTCAGGTCCTCTTCTTGAAGGTTTTGGATGGAATATTTGTTTCAGGCATAGACAGAGAAACAATCATGCGAATCTTCTAGGTAACAACATCTATGAAGACAATAGGCAATAACCAGGGAACATTAGTAATTTATCCAAACTAGTGCCATGCAAATATGTCACTTTTTATGCTATAGTAAAGTCAGTGTGCCTAAGGGTTGACTTTGTCACTAATTTATTATGCAAACTATATAAACACACCCATATATACACATGCATATATAATATATTCTACTGCCCATTACACTCATGCATATACTTAAATACTATTATATATAATGCATTTATCATAATATATATTTAATATACAATATCAAATTATATATATATTATATGCAATATAACATATACTATGGTATATTAAATATTGTGTTCCCGTATCTCTTAAGTTTTTGCAATCAGTTCTTCTGAAGGGAAGAAAGCTGAAGGAGCTGAGTTGCACAATGAAAGTTCCATTGAGTTTAGGTGAAGCCGTCACCTTCCAGCAAGAGGAAGAAGTTCTAGGTTCCCATTCTGACATCATAGATATTGCTAATTACTTTTTCTGCAGATTGAGTACAAAATAATCACAAATATTTTAAAATATAATTCCCAAATTTAGAAAATCAAGATTTAGATTTTTAATATAAATGGGATGATTATCACAGCATTTAATAGTCAAATTTAAAAGGAAATTAGGTGGGACACTGATAATTGTCCTACCTACAGGAAAACTTTGTGTAGCAGATATTTTCTGAGTCTGCAAATTAAAGTTCTATCCAGGTCTAGCTGCATTTACAAGTTTAAGAAAAGTTTCTCATCATAATTAGTAATTTGAATTATCAAAATCAATAATAACAAGCATAGTATTCACTGAGTAAAATAATATTAATTATTTAACCTATATTGTTCCTAACCCTCCCACCCTCCCATAAAACTGCTTCTATTGCTGAAAATCTTTAGGGAATCTGTGTGGGAGGGGAGCCAGATCACAAGAGTTGTCGAGCAGGATACATGCTTCAACACTGGGTCCAAGTACAGCAGAACTTCTCGGGCCAGGGGTAGTGTGGAATACCTGAGTAATACCAATTGGTACTCAGGAGATGTGAGTACTGGAAATCAAATTTGGGACCTTGCTAAATGCAAGGTGAAAAGCAATTGGAGGCATCTCCCAGGCCACACGAGATTCTTCTAAGCACTAAAATGTTCTCTGGATAGATGTTTGTATACATGTTGCTTAATCCATAGATTGCAATAGAAATCACCAAGACCTAGCAATGCCATCTAGTCTTTTGCTCCCAGAGTAGGGGTGTCTTCTTTTAGATAGAAGCATAGATGTGAAAATGGGATAACATGCAAGTGTACACAGAAGAAGAGCTACCCTGGAAACTTTGTCCCCTCAGTGTGGGGAACCCCCCGGGGTCCCCCAACAGTATCAGGACAGAGGTTGTCTTCCTACCTCTGAGGACGCCCGGGAGAACAGATGAAAGCTCACGAAGTCTGGTGCAGTTCCAAAAAAGGCTTTTTAATAGTACAAAAGCTATTCCACAGCACTCCAATATAATGAACAAACTTTAGCTCAGGTCCGAACATAGACCATACAAAAGCGCCTAAGTCTCCCACCAAAGAGAGAGGATCTCACCTGAGCTGAGTTCTACCCAGAAGAAGGAGCAAAAGGCCAAAGAGCAAAAAGCCAAAACCCAAAAGCTGCAAGGCTGAGGAGACAAAAGCCGAAAGCTAAAAGGCCCAAAAGGCAAAAGGTGAAGGGGCCTCAAGTCAGCCCCTTATATACACCAAAGTAATCCAACAGGGAGGGGCATGTCAATAAAGAACTCTAAACAGAATGTAGTGCCACACCTTATTGCAGGTATAAACAAAGGTTATGCCAAGGACTAAGGAGATTATCTCTTATGTAAAACACTGGATGACCAGTGTTTTACATAAGAGATAGATGACCCCTCACTACATGAGGACCTCCCTTTACCACATCCGGACTTCCTCCTTGACAAAACTCCACCCAGCAAACCAGCCTATCACAGCCCAGCTCATCAAGATCCACCCTGCTGCAGTCTTTTTAATCCGGCCCAGGTATGCTGATCCAGAGACAGACATGGGGCAGAGCTGCTACTGACTCTCACTGTGCCCAGCTGCTCATGAGGTGCCCAGGAGGGATGACAGGTTCCTAGTCCTGGCCCACCACCCCAGCAGAGCCTCACAACAAGCCAGACAACCCCCCCGCTCCATGAGGACCTCCATTTTCCACATCCGGACTTCCTCTTGTCAGAACTCCACCCAGCAGACCAGCCTATCATAGCCCTGCTCATCGAGATCCACCCTGCTGCAGTCTTTTTTATTCTGTCCCAGCAGAGTCTCACAACAAGCCAGACAACCCCCCCACTCCACGAGGACCTCCATTTTCCACATCCGGACTTCCTCTTGTCAGAACTCCACCCAGCAGACCAGCCTATCACAGCCCGGCTCGCGCGGGCAGCTTGTGGCTGCGCGGTTCATCAATAAATGCTGGATTTTGAGATGACTACATGAGTATGCTACCCACACGGCAGAGCCTGGCAAGCTACCCGTGTCGTATTTGATATACAAATACCAGTAACAATCATAGACCTCATTCCTATGACCTGATGGAATGGTTTGATGCTCTTTATGTTCCTGGAGCAAGCAGGTGCCCTTGGGCTCTACTTGCATGAGACAGGTCATATGGAGATGTTACTGGTGCCTGCTCGAGCAAATCGAAGATAAACGGGAAGACAGTGATACAGTGAAAACACTGGAGAGAGAGAGGGCTGATATAAAGTAATACATCTTAACTTCATGAGCTTCATGTAATCTAGATGGTACCCACAAGGTCATTCTTATTGTTATCTGCACCAGGGTGATTCTGAGTATCTTGTTCTCGTGTACTGAAAGGGTCACCTCACCTGCTTAGAGCAAACTAGTGTGATCCTTCCTATAGTCTTCCTATAGTCTCAGCGTAGCCAGGGTGGTAGTCTCCTGGTAAATTCTGACTGTCCCACGCTGGGTGCAGTGGGTATAAAGAGGAGCTGTGCCCAATCTAGAAAATATAGAAGTCTTGGTAAATGTATAAGTCAGAAGTTATTCAATCAAGGTGACTTCTGTAAGTGCCACACCCTCTAGCAGTGTTTACATAGAAGAGAAGTCTCATTAGAATGAACCTTGACTTAAAATAGATTAAGCTGGGAGTGAGCAAAACAACAAAACTCCCAGAATAGCTAAACCTGTCCTCCAACATCTCAGTGTGAATGTAGTGGCCAATTTTGAATGCTGCCCAACTAAGCATACATTTTAAAAGTATCATACAATATCGTGGACTATACCTCACAAAGAGTAAGTGATAAAAATCACAGTTATGTATCCAAATTTAGATTTAGTTAACTCAGATTCTAGAAATTTCTTTGCATCTTCCTGAAATCGGCAATGAGCTTCAGGGAAGGCTGAACCTTATGAATCCTGGCAAGAGGAAAAAGAATAAACGGAGGAAGAACAAATGTGGACTGGATAATTACAAAGTGGTAGTGGGATTGAGTTAAGAAAACAGAGACTATAAAATGTTTACCTTCTATAAAATCATTTGTCTGTGAGGAACGCAATTATAATTCATATTTTAGGTGCATAAACATGGCAACTCAGGATAGGGAAAAAAGAGACAATAATTTGCAAATTAGTGAAGGACAATGGCTTCCTCCATTGACTTGTAGTCCTGAGGCTAGAGCAGTAGAGCTGGGAGAGGCCCGCCTTTCCATCCCCATCACCCTGCCCTCTCTCCTGAGCCCTGCCAGGATTGATCCCTGAGCACACAGCCTGAAGTGAGTTCTAAATACGGCGAATGTGGCCCCCAAACAAACACATATGAAATTCAGCAACAATTTTCTGAATTCCCCCTCAAGTTTGTTTTATCCATCTCAAACTTCAAAATTTCACTTAGTTCCATGCAATGATTGAAAGAGATGTATGTAAGCCTGCTTTTGCATGTAATTGTGTGTGCTTGTTTATATATCTTATTGCCTACTGTATGTTGGTATCTTGTTACTCACCTGCTTATTATATATCTAACAACATACATATTATATTACCATAGTAATATGCAATTTATATTATACATATGTGTTACATACCAAGTTTTTAGTTCATGGAAGCATCCAATAAATCTTATTTGTATAAAATTGAGAAAAGTTGCTTTAGAAATATGAAAGAAATACATGTTTTAGTGTGAGTACACAAGAACAATGACTTCCCCACCCAAGTGCTTATTAATAGTTATTTGAAAACAACCAGTGTTTCTTTCCCCTGACTACAGGGGTTTTCACACTGATCAATACCCACATCTTATATGCAATATGCCATTTCTGCTCAAGACATGTGCATCTCTGAAATCTCATTTCTTAATCCTGGCAATCCCTAACCTTCTCAAGAGTCTTCCAGTTGAAAGTAAGACTCCAAGACTGGTTGATGGATTAACAGTAGGTATAAATCAGTATTTTGTTATTGGTGAAGGGTAGGGGCGAGATCTCTGTTCCAGAAGCGTTAGAGATTCCCACTTCTGATGCTGCACCAGACAGCAGGATGCGGAATTCTGAAAGGTCTACAGGTCCTCGTCACTGGGCAAAGAGTTGGACAATTTGCTGCTAGGTGAGTACAGTGTTTTGGAAACATCACTGGACATTCTTTGATGTGTGGGAAGAACAGAAAGCTTGGGAGAGGAGGATACAATTGCCTAGTGTCATTCCTGGGAGTAGGAAAGAATGTAGTTGAAGAATTACGTATTCAATCAAAAATATATTATTCCCAACCACCTGCTCTTGGTTTTAAAGGTGGACTGTCTTATAGCACTGGCAGGCCAGGCTTCCTGTTGTCTTAAAATGGAAGTTTGACAGAAGCAGGGAGCCCTCTTTAGGCTCCTGGTTGCCGCCTGCCTGTCATCTGCACACACCGGAGCTCTCACAATGGCAAAAATCTTGACACCAGCCTTGCTAAGCAAGATAAAGATATGGGTTCAGTTTTCCTTAGTGCCCAGCGGCACTTTCAAGATCACTGTGAAAAAAACAATTGAATTTAGGAAAAGGTCAAAAAGCCAGGATGAAGAGACATTCTGATTAAAAGCCTGCCCTGAAGGCAGCGAAACTCCCAGCTCTCTAATTCAAACATAAAGACTTTAGCTCATGCTAGTTTTCTGGTTAATTTTTTCAAGCCTTTTGGGTTGCTGAGGATCAGAATATTGTGTAGGCTTCAAAGCTTTGAAAGGCTCTGGCCTGACCCATACTGTTCCTCTTGGTTCTTACTGCGTGAACATTTCTTTAATTTCTGCTTCTCTTCGTCCCGCTTCTTTCTGACACCTTTCACAGTTTCAAAAGACTAATTTTCAAGCTATAATATTTAAGACAAAGAATTTTTACAAAGCCTTGGATAGGAACTGAGCTCACTTTGCAAGATACTAGCCTTGAAATATTTTTTAAAAATCAGTGGCATGGATAGATGGCCCTTAAAAAGTTTAAAGGCTTAATTTTTATCCCAGCTACTTTTGTGAAGAAAACCTCAGAAGATCAAGTTTTCTTTTTCTACTTCTATTGCTTCCTGGTTTCAGCCAGATCTGAAATACCACAAAACAGTTTGACTTGGGATTTTTTTTTCTTTTCATGACACAAAATTTTCCAAGCTTGGTATTGGTGGGAACCCAGATTTCTTATTTCCGCACCATAGAAGCAAAAGAAGGAACAAAGTAAGAAAACAGCATTTATGAGGATGGATAAACAATCCTGAGCCTGAGCCCCTGCAGAGGTCCGGGGGCCCTGGCCCCAAAGGAATGTTTGCAGCAGCGGCAGCACGGGGGCGGAGGCCCAGACAGCACCGGCCCAAGCGCTCTCTGCAAACATTCAGCTCACTCTCAGATGACCCTTCCTTGGCTGTCCAGAATTCAAAGCAGCATTTCAGATGCACATAAGAGTCTAGCAGTGTTAACCACAACAGCCCTAGATGCGAATAGGCCAAGCTTCTATGGACATATTTGAGGAATTGCAGTGGACTATTACTTCAGCGAGAAATTAATCAGGCTCTTCGATAGGCCCCAACATGATAGGCCTTGAAAGCTTGTGCTAAGGCAAAGATGTCTTGACAGGAAAGAAAAGAGGTGATTCCACTTACACGAGCTCCCCAGAATAAGGGAATCTCAAAAGACATGAGAGGGGTAGAGAGGCTTCTGGGACAGTGAATGCTGGTTAGTAAAAAGAGTTAATGAGTTAGTGAGTTAGTAAGTTAGTAAGTTAGAACATTTTATTTGAAGGACTTAAGCATATCTCTTGAAATAGTGTTAGTTAGCTGTACCATGTTGCTCAACTACAAACTTATTTGGAACTGTGCACTTAAAAACAATGTGGTAAATGTAATAATGATTCAAATATGTTTATGCTTTATATATATTTACTAAGCAGAAATAAGATTAAATGAAGAAATAAATATACAGTGATGTTATGGTCTATTATTTTGATACATAAAGCCTTGGATATATCATAATTTAGGCTTAATAGATTTCTATGCCTCCATTTGACATATAATGCTGTAGGCATAAATGCATTACTTTTGAACTCTGCTCACACCTTTCTATAGGTAATGACTGTATCTGTATATGCTGAGCCTTCCCTATCGAGTGGCCCTGCGGTGCTACATCCACAACTAACCCCAGTTCAGGCAGCATGTATACCCAGGAGCAGATGCCACAGGCCTCTGTGCTCTGAAATCAGGAGGAGGAGATCAGGGAAGTGTCCCATTTGATTTTGTAAATGAGAGGCAAGGAATTCCAGAAGCACGGTGAGAATGCAGTAAAGGCTGGCTGTGGGCAAAACCCTCCCCAGAGAAGCCCCAGTGTTACCAGCGCGCACGCTTCTCTGCGCCGATTTGAAGACGGACTCTATTCTCTGATGGACTCAGTGCTCATCACTGAGTGTTTCCAGACCTCTGCTGGACGGGCCTTGCAGCTGCAGAACATCAGCGCCAGAGTCAGAGTTGGTCCAGGGTAAGGTGTCTGCACTCAGACTCGCTTCTTCTCTATTTTAGGAAAGTGCTGTGGGGATACACCACGTCAAAGAGGATGCCATTCCGCAGGGAATCCCTTGACTTCCAGATAAGTGTGTTTACACATTCTCCATGGTTAGGGCAGGCTGCTTGTCAGGGCAAACAAATCTCTGGTAGATAGATAATCTTTGCAGAAAATCTCTGTGACCCAGAGTAGATTAAAGATTGCCCTCCACAGCTGAGATGGAGGCAAATTCACATAGGCACTTTTCTTCTTAAATGCATCTTCCTGGTCCTAATGCAAGCCCTGATTGTTCTTACCTAGAGATGACCACTTAGACAGAACATACCCCATCTCACACTGAGGACGAAAGCCAAAGTGGGGAGGGGGTGACTCAGACAGAAGCCGGTCTTTGAACGCAGACCCAGCACACACAAACTAAAACACAAAAGGGCCTCCATAAGATATTCCCATTTCTCTTCTCCCTGTTTCTTCCCAGTTTGAGGCTCGGCATAGGGCAATTTGTACAGTTCTTGTTGATGTATCTGCAGCATCTGGGAGAAAAGTTATTTGCAGTTTTGGCATCATCCATGTATTTCTTTGAAAGCATACCCAGGTCTTTATGTTAATATGTTTAGTTTATATACAATTAATATAGATATATACATATTTATATATAATATATGAAAAATATAAATATATAGTATATATACAAAATATATTTATATATAATATATACTTACATCTCTTATAAATATATATTTTATAAGTATATAAAATATACCTCTGACTATAGCATAAAGAGCTGGGTATACTTTCAAAAAATATATATAAAATATATATAATGGATATACTTTCAAAAATATATAGAAAATATATATTTTATAGGTATATAAAATATATCTATAACTATATTATAGGTATATTTATGATCGTTATGCTGTAGGCATATTTTATATACCTATAGTGATAATATATACTTATAGCATAGGTAAAACCCATTTGCCCCAAAAGTTCGATTTTTATCCCGAATCATTACTTAATGACAACTAGGCATTCACATTAAGTACTGTACTAAACATTTGTTTTTGAAGATATTATGGATTTT
>JAJIBD010036228.1:0-31421 GCA_021461705.1 Cryptotis parvus
TATATAAAACTTGAGGAAAACATAACTAGAATCATGATTGAACTATGCGCTGCATTAGTTTAACTGACATAGATGGAATCACCCTCAGACAAAGCACAGATAGAATATAATATACAGAAAGGCTAAATGCTTCCAATTTGCTTTATGCCAATATACCATGCTGTAAAGCATATCGCAAGTCTCACCCATGGGATGAGCTGTAGCAGTGAAGGCATACGGTAGGTTTGTGGTTTTGACTCTGGTTAGAAACCCACAGCAAGAATGCACCTCAATGTTACTCTATTGTGTGGGAAGTAAGCAAAAGAACTTTAAAGAATTATCTATAAAAAAGTAGAAATTACAGGGAAATTGGAGAAGACTTGAATGAAAGAAGCAATGTATTCAGGAAATGCTTTCAAAATTTGAGGGAGGAAATTTGAGGTCTTTATTAAAATCGCTCAAAGAAGAGGCATTTTGTATTTTTAATTCCATACAGACTGTCCTAAATCTCAGATGGTTTTTTGACTTCTTTTTACTTTATAACAATTCAAAGAAACATGCAAAATGTACTGAAAAAATGACTATTGATCATTCAGACTAGCAGGTCATGATTTTGTACTGTAAAAGATATTGGTTATGGACAGTGAGTCAGCCACATAAACATAAGGGCAAGGGAGACACTGGTTTTCACTTTCAGTCAGTGACCATAAATCAATATATAAGAAGTCATATGATTCATATAAGTGATCTCTCATATAATTTTGTTCAGTGGTAGGGTCATGGAAGCATGCTCTAAAATCTTAGGGTACACTAGGCTATGTTATAAGGTTTAGGTGGGTGGGAATACTGAATGCATAAACTTAGAGTTTATGATGGCTTTATAAGAACATAGTCTGTAAATTAAGGGAGTGTGTTAGAGGACAATAACAGCAAAATTATAAGATTTAAAGCTCAAGAGCTAATAGATTTGCTTTTATACATGGAGTGGCAAGTAAGCACCTCAAAGAAGTTGACAGGTAGTGATACTACTGTGGTATAGATAACAGAGAAACAAATATTGCAGTACTGTTAGGAGCAGTGTTAAGTAGGTGAAGGAACCACCCAAGTAGTCAAACACACCTTTCATCAGTCCAAGGCTCTTGGGTGTCTTTCTACCTCACTACAGATCCTGCATTTCATAAGGTGTAGTGCAGGGAAGAACTAGAAAGACAAAGGGAGATGGAAAGACTCTCAGGTAATTGTGGATTTTATTCAAATCTTCATAAGATAAAACTTGATCATTGATCGCTTGAATCCTGTTGTTCATCGATTTTTGCTCGAGCAGGCACCAGTAACATTTTCATCGGACCCTATCAAGTGCCAGTGGCCTAATGGCATTTGGTTGAGTCGGATATAGAAGAGCCTCAAACCGTTCCTTCAGGGTCTTGACAAGGAAGTCTGACCATCTTGTAGGTGGGCAGCCACGTGGTCTTTGACATCCCGTGCAATCAGTCGGTAATGGCTCTAGTCCAGAGGTTGTCTCCGAATCGCATTACATGTCCAGTCCATCTGATTTTCGATGCCTTGGCAAATGAGACAGCATCCCTGATTCTGGAATAGCGAGCGGAGTCAGAACTCAGATTCCTTCCCTCAGTTGGTAGTGTGATATTCCAAGCATAGCTCTTTCGATTCCACTCTGTGGAGAACCCAATGGCATTCTCATCCTGCTTTCATAGGGCCCGGTCTCTGAGGCGTATGTTAATGCAGGGAGAATGGTGGAGTCGAAGAGATGTGCTCGGAGTGGGAGGTTCTTTGTCCTTTTACCTATTTCTTCGATGCCTCTGAAGGCATTCCATACCACTCTCTTCCTCATGTGCAGCTCAGGTTTTAGGTAATATCTTGGAGGTGAGCTATCTTGAAAAATTCGTTTCCTAATTTGAGGTATCACCACAGTCCCATAGGTTTCTCATCCCAATTCAGCTCTGTTTCACCACCTGACGGAAGTGGAGACAGTTATAAATATATTGACCCCAAATATTGTAAAGCAAGTTAGAAGTACGAGAGGAGACCGTAACCCATGCTTGGAGGTTGATCCAGTATTTGCATTATTAATTCAAAAGGGCTCTTCCTTTTTACACAAAGTTTAATATTTATCATCAGTTTTTACCTGATGTTACTGGAGGTAACATCAGCTTTACCTGATATTGCTGAAAAATAGCATCAGGTAAAAAGCTGATGATAAATATTGTTAAATATGGATAAAGGGAGAGCTCCTTTTGAAAATAATGCAAATACTGGATCCACCTAAGCATGGATTATGTCTCCTCTGTACCTTTTAACTTGCATTACAATCTTTGGGGTCAATATCCTCTTATAACTGTCTCCACTTCCATCAGGTGGTAAAACAACTGAATTGGATGAGAAAAAACCCATGATGATATCTCAAATTATGAAAAACAAAAAATTTCAAGATAGCTCATTGGCCAAGACATTTCATTTTTAAAGGCAACAAACCCTCTCTGGTGCTTGCTGTCCTGCCATGAAATACTTTGGAGCCCAAAGGAAATTATTAGAGATCAAACAGGCTTTTGAATCCCACTACTGGGAGTAGGTTTCAAAGGCAAAGCTCTCTCAGATCAGGCATTAAAGATTCTAGACAAATTGAGGTGTGTTAAGAAAAGAATTGTAAAGTAGTCCACAAACATCTGCTTGGTTAACCTGGATTTGACTGACGGGAAATCAATAACAAAACTGAAAATATAGTTCTTTAGAGATTATTGGTCAAGTAAGTAAGACTTTATGAAATATTTTATTTTCATTAATTTCCACTATTATACTATCTAATGAAACTTGCTAGGAGATAATCAGTTATCTCTTAAAAAGAATAAACTCCATCCAGCAGACAATAAATGCTGGATTTGAGATGACTACAAAAATATTCTACCCTACCGGCGAGTCTGGCAAGCTACGGTGTCAAATTTGATATGCCAGGATACCACTAACATTTTAGACCTCATTCCCATGACCTGATGGAATGGTTTGAGACTCTTTATGGTCTTGGAGCAAGCAGGTTCCCTTGGGCTCTACTTGCTTGAGACAGGTCATATGGAGATGTTACTGGTGCCCTCTCGAGTAAATCGACGATGAACGGGAAGACAGTGATACAGTGATCCGGCAATATATTTATAAAATCACATGTAGAATATTTAAGCATTACCAAAATATCACTTGCAAAGTTAGAGTCACTTGTCAGAGCTGTACATATATATTTAACCAGTTTTTTTCATTATTATAGAAATATAGTATAGTGCACAATTTGATAGCAAAGATATGGGTTAATCTGCCTAGAGAGAGTTGGGAAATTTCAAGTCGATATTGCAATGGTGTATTCAGAACTCTTCATAGGCAAAAATTAAATGAAAGCAAATCTGTCGGCCATCATGTTTGTAAACAATACCAAAGTATGACATCTCTCTCTGAGACTTAGTGCCACCAATTTATGTTGCACATCTTGTTCCCAATTTAGAGCTCCTGATAATAAAGAAAGTTTGCAAGTTATAGTAAGTCATTTGAGCAACTGAAAGTTTTGATATTTTTTATATTATCTAAGCCAAACGAGCTGAATGAAAACACTGAAATCAAGTGATAGGACAAGAAAGGCTGAGCTGTCCTGGGCAGCTCAACACAATGAACGCAATTGAACATTGGGAAACTGATACATATTCTAGTATATACATACATTCAAATGCACAAAATGCATATATCCACATATACAGAAAAATAGATTTCAAATATATCTATAACAATAAACATATGCACATACATACAGATAATTTATATATTATAAATACATTATTCTATATATGGGTATGATGAAAACATTTATAAAATAATTATTTGTAGATAGAAATAATTTTGCAATGAAATTGTATTTATATAACATAACTCACTTTATATAATAATAATTTCAAATATGTACAATTTGTGTTTATTTCGTGTGCCGTAAAAAACTAGCTTGAATGACTGAGCCATTTGATGTACCATAAATGTAGCTTGAATGACTGAATCAGTCACTTGAGAGAGAAGGCTGAGGAAAAACTAAGGAATTTTCTGAGTCAGATTTTCATCGGAAGTAACAGTAGATGTTGGTAATAAAGCATCAGTGCCAACACACTAAATAGCTCCCCCCTCCCTTGCACCCCCAAACTTCTTCCAATTATTGGTCACAGCTTGTCATTTCCTTCAATCCTTCCTGTATGTAATGCTTCATCTTCCATAAACTGCAAACAGTGAGATACAAAATGTGAAGTGAAGATCAACAGGCAATCCCAGAATTAATATGTTTGAAGGGAGAGTTTATTTTTTTCATGATTATCTATAAAGCTGCACCATCTTTGGGAAAAGATGGGGGAACGACTCAGACTTGTTTATCTGGAATCAGTCCTCAGGAATGGAATCCAACTGGAAGACGTACTCTATCAAAAACACCTCCTTAAAGATAAACATCATTACATCACTATTTAGTTTCTTCCTTTCTAGGATAAGGCACGTTAATTGATTCAACCACTCTCCATAATTTCAGCTGTTCATTCCATTAACCATTTCCAGGTTTTTAGATTACATATGTGTATATATACATTCTATCTACAGCAATTCAGTGTATTGCTCACCTAGTCTGAGCTGTGAAAATCCAAAAGGCAACTAGCTTAGTTATGTAGCTACGAATTAGGTTAACAGCCCAGTGATGAAGTAAAGTCAGCTCATTCCAGCCAGCCACAACCAATTTTGTTCAGAATTTAGTGATGTTATATAAATAGTTCAAATCAGCCGTAGTAGGAATATTTGCATGGTGGAAATCAGAAAATACTATAAATCAGGCTTTCCTAACCAACCATGGTGCCAAGTAGTAAGCGTGCATTAGCCAAGACCTGCATGGGTCGTCTATGCACAACCCCCATGCCTGTCCTCCCACTCCAATGTGCTGTTATCAGTTGTCATATTTAGTTCCAGATGCCACTAGGTTACATGATGATTGCTCTGTTTGTCTTGCAAGACCTAGGCTGCAAATTGCTGCTAATATACGACTGGAGTTGGCTCCTACGTGAAATCTGCTTGGTACTGCAATATATCTAATATTTATAAGAGACACTAACATGGATAAATAATGAAGTTAAAGCTGAAAATACAAAGAACCTTCATCCTGGTGTCATAACAAATCTCTGTTGTTTTTTCTGCTAAAACCTAAAAGTGCTTTTGTTAAAGACCCACAGGTTCATCAACCAATTTCATTTTGCCTGTGTAATAATGGCCTCCCTCGTTAGTAGTTCTCTGGTACACCCATGTCGCAGTACACTACTGCCCAGAGCCCTCTGCATCTGGCCTGGAGTTACCTCCTGCAGGCCACTTTGTAGATAGGGAGGAGGACAGTTTGAATGTGTCAGCTCATCTGACCATGTATTCTATACTGGCTGGTATAAATATTCTCTCATGCTGCCACAATCATCATGAGACTAGCAAGATTTTACCGGTATATTTGCCTGGCCATGTTGGATGTCTAAGTAATTAGACCAGAGAGAAATGCTGTTTGCCTCCAAGCAAGCAAGCATGCTCTCTGATAACTCAAAGCTAAAATAGACAACTACCATGAAGTAAATTTGAGAATTTTGTGAAGGTTTGGAGAAATATTTAACTGACTATAGAATATTTTTTGATACAGATGCATGTCTTTGTATTCTGAGATACAGTTCATCTCAGAAACTCCTCTCTACCCTGCAGAAGCATTTCCAAGGCAGATCTTGACTAAGCAACATTGACATCTCAAAGGGCCTAGGTGAGATCCTGGGAGATATTACCTGAGGGGATTTGACCCTAACTGCTCTCCATTGGAGTGGGCGGTCTTCGTTGCAATAATATAAAAACTAGCCTGCTTTCTTTCTGGGTCCCTTTTTCTGTTGGCACTCCTCTTATTGCCTCTTTGCTGTCCCTCTCTGCAGGGCCTTAGCATGTGGTGGCAGCCATGTGCTACATGTGTCCTACATTTGGCTGGAGCCCAGCTGGGAACCCTAAGTTCAGGGTTTTCCTATTGCCGATTTTGTATGTCAGAACCTGTGTTGGTAAAGCATTTTTGAAACTTTGCTGGATTGTCACGTCTTTCTCTGTCCACCTCTGATCCCTGGGAAGAAGGAGATTTTATTGCAGGGGTGCCTCAGCCTCAGTGTTTCCCCCACACAACCATTCCTGTCTAACAAAAGCCCCTTTGAGACTAGACCTTGATTATTTAATGGCAAAGCTCCTTTGATTAACAAAGTTTTAATCCTTTTGGTCATGAGGTCACTCAGAATTTTATTTCTCTAGCCACTCAAGATGTAGTTGGTGACACAGGGATGGGAGACACCTCTCTCACTATCTCACACTCCCGTCCTTAGTTCCAGTGTTTATAACTTCCTTGAGTACTGGGACTCTCAACTCTACTTGTACTGTTGTGTTACGCTTCTTCCTCACTATATATGAATTCCTCCTCCTGGACAATGGGCGGCAGAATAATCTTCATGACAACATCCTGACTCTAGGTGATAACCCAAGCCAGGGCCATTATTTTCAGCAATGAGACTGTGCCCACTTACCCTTCCAGGGGTACTTTTATCCCCACTTACCAAAGGAATGCACTAAATGTGCTTCTAATTGAAAGTGCAATGGCCCAGATTACTTTAGTTCTGAGTCTCGCTCTCTTTTGCCCTGCTCCCCCACTCTTGGGCCTTCCGTTCTTGCTGTTGATCATCTACATTCTTTTTTAATTTTTAATTTTATTTTAATCTACCTTCTTTCTAAACTGCACATGTTGGCTGTTCCTGTCTGAAGCAGCAAAGGGGTCTTGGAATATGAACTTAAATGTGTTATCAAAAATAAGCATTTTCTACTCCGTGGTTGACATGAGCAAATTAAAAAGAACTGTGGCTAGAGACAAAAGGAAATGGATACTCAGTAGTCCACGCCAAACTCAGATTAGTGTGGAATGCTTTTGGCAAATGCTGTGCTGAGGAAGATCCACAGGTGAAACCTGACCTCTTGGGAAAGTGTGTAAATCTAGGTGATGATTCTGTCCTGGGTGAGGGGAGAGGGGCGTGGGGGTGTGTCAACTAGGTGATGGATTCCAGTCCTGGGGATGGAGGGAGTGGGGGGGCTGGGGTGTGTGGGATGTGGGGAGGTATGATCCCTTCCTGTGAGAAATAAATTAATTTTCATGATTTAGCAGCTAGAATTTAGCATCACTCATTGCTGCCTGAGTAACTTTCAGAAAATAATTTATTATAATGGTGTAGAGATGTGAAAATGCAAGAGGAGCCAAGGAAATATGTGTTGCATAAGTCAGTATAGATCTACCCCTACTCCCCATCTAAGCAGTTAGTGGAAAGAGAGGAGATGGGAACACAGGTTGTTTTGTAGCCTCTGACAAGGCAGTGAACTATGGAGAACACAGCAATGCAGAGTCAGAGGTTCTCAACGCCCAAGTAGTAGTCCAAGGTCAATGGACAGCCTCTACAGCTTTCCAAATGGATCCGAATAGGATCCTGTAGTTACTCGAAGTTTCCTTTCAGTCTTGCTAAGTAAGTGGCAGCAAAAAGATGTGAAACTTTGACAAACTTAGAAATGGAACTGGAATTAGAATATAGCCTCTTTTTGTGACCAGAAGTTTCAATAAACTTGGGTATTTATAAAATATATATATATATATTTTCTATTTTTTGGGGGTAATTAATTTGTTTTGGTGCCATATGGAGATATATGTGTATAGATAATCATAACTAAGTTAAAAAAATACATATATATATAAATAGATGAAAGAAATTAAGTATGCTATTGTTAATTTTGACTAGAATGCATTTATCTCCAAGTACCTACCACATGGACATTAATACAAAGAGGAAAAAAGATTATTCCCCTAACTGAAGTAAGCATTGTTTTGAAATAGTCTACAATGAAAATGTGCCTTACAAAAGTTTAATTAGTACAATATTATTCTCACTGAGGATATTATTTAAAGATAATTAAACTATGTGAGACTCACAGACATGGAGCAGAGCTGCTACTGGCTCTCCTGTGCCCAGCCACTCACGAAGTGCCCAGGAGGGATGGCGGGTTCTAGCCCTCGCCCCGCCCCACCAGGGCCTTTGCAACAAGCCAGACCCCCACTCCATGAGGGCCTCCATTTTCCATATCCAGACTTCTCTCTCGTCAGAACTCCACCCAGCAGACCAGCCTATCACAGTCCGGCTCGTGTGGCCACTTACGCCATGCGGTTCATCAATAAATGCTGGACTTAGAGATGACTACAAGTATGCTACCTGCACAGCAGAGCCTGGCAAGCTACCCGTGTTGTATTTGATATGCCAAAATACCAGTAACAATTATAGACCTCATTCCGGAATGGATTGAGGCTCTTTATGTTCCTGGAGCAAGCAGATGCCCTTGGGCTCTACTAGCATGAGACAGGACATATGGAGATGTTACTGGGGCCCACTCGAGCAAATCGATGATGAACGGGAAGACAGTGATACAGTGAATTAAAGTATGTAGCAAAATGCCATCATTCTTTTTAATAATTCAAAGCATGGTGATAGGACAATTATAATTGAAGTAAGTAAAAGATTTTAGAAGGTCATTGATTTTGATTATGAGGCAAGCTTGGTCTCCCTGCCAAGACCCCACAAGTGAAAATAACTTGATTATATCTTAGGTTATTAATATTTAATTTATGGCACATGATACATCTGTGTGTAAATGATTAAATATTTCAGAAATGCCAGGAGCTCAAAGGTAGAAAACAAGCAATCACGTGCCTTGCATAGATCCAACCTAGGCTTCATCTCAGGCACCCAAATACCCCAACAGCATTGCCAACAATCATTTCTTCTGTCAAGGAATAGTCCTGGTCACCAGGGGTCTGCCTCCACCAGCCAACAAAAGAAACATCATTTCTGGTGACCGGGTTTTGCTCCCCAGCAATGCTCAGAGGCCTTGTTCTCTCCGCAAGGCTGTGCTGCTCTGCTTGTTGAGTTGGTACCTGGCAGTGTCACATTCAACAATTGTCATGGGGGCCATGTCAGGTGAGGGCTTGAACTCAGGCCCTGTGGATGCACAATGGGTGCCCCACCTTTTGGACTGTCTTCCAGGTACTCCGGTGATTCTTTCTTTTTTGGTGGGAGAGGGGCAGGAGGCACACCTGTCAGTGCTCGGGACTTTCTCCTACCCTCTGCTCCAGAGTTACTCCTGGTGGTGTCTTGTGCGGAATTGGTCTGTATTTGGTTCTGTGTAAGGCCCGGCGTATCGTAGCTTCTGCTCTAGTGATACTCATGTTTCCTCTTCAACATTATCTCACTGTTAACTGGGTCCCTTTCCATGATACATTTATTTACTTTCTGATTTTCAAATATTACACATGACTTAAAGTCTATTTGGACCCACATCCCAAATCCAATCTCCTCTGTCTTTTTCTTCTCAAATGAAGTTCAGCAAGAAAGCACAGTTAATTCTTTAACAACTATCCAAAGAATGTCTTTTTTCATTGTTACCCCTCGAGGCGGTAAGCACTAAATATACTGGAATCCAGGGTTGCGCCTTTGATTTTTTTTTATTTTATCAAGGAATTTATGTCTATTAAAGTGAGTTTAAAATGGTCCTGAGAAAGATTCGCCTCTCCCAACACTCTCCGTATGTGAGCAGAAAGTCAGAAAGTTCTAAAAGCATGTAGACAGTATTCTAGGTAATCGAATGTACATATACATTACCAGCTTAATGTGAACATATGCATGTGGACAGAATTTAGAAAACAAAGATCTAAATACAGAAAGAGTTGTCACTTGTTAAGTTCGAAAGAAATAAGGAAATTAATGAATGTAAACCCATACCCTCAGGTGCTCACAATAGAAATTACATCTAAATCTGAGAATTTCAGTAAAGAAAATGATATTTTTAAAGAACATTAAGTGAGAATTGTAGGAACTCGGAATCAAAGTCAATACAGTCATTTCTCATTGATGTTGTAAGTCATGCAACACCAATTACAGTGACTCTTCTACTTTACTCTCTGTTCTTGCTTAGAATCTCATGATAAAAACAAAAAGCAGCTCCATGAGAGTGACCCCTTCTCAGGCTCTGCATGTACAAGTGGACAATATTAGCATTGATATCTGCTCTTAGTACTTACTCCTTAGGTTTCAATACTCATGACTAAGGAGAATATGAATCCTGATTGTGAGTATAAGTTCTCACTTAGTATAGGGCAAGGTTAATGCGTGTACAGAAAAGAATGACCTGAATATAATTAGTTTACAGTATCTACATTCCCTTATTTTCAGTTTCAGAAACTGCATTGATGCCACTTACTTCTATTGTGTTTTGAAACTATTTCTGCCAAGAAATCTGATTGAATTGGTAAAAATGAAACTATGTTTGGAGTTTTGTGTGAATGATCATTGAATGAAAATAGAAAAAGTATATTCTGAATAGAGAAAATGTAAATGTAGAGAATAACTCTGAATATGGCGCTTGTTCTGAAAAACAGGGATGTCATAGAAAGTTAGACTGTCTGCCTTTCAGAGTCGCCACCGGAAACTTTGGCTCCATAGAAATTGAACCTGAGAATTGCTTTACTACTCAGTTACTCACTCGGGCTTTATTGATCTCATCCAAAAGGATTAAAAAGAGATATTTTTAATCGATGACTTGATAAAAAAAAGCTTTGGTACATCTACACAATGGAATACTATGCAGCTGTTAGGAAAAAATGAAGTCATAAAATTTGCCTACAAATGGATGGACATGGAGAAGATTATGTTGAGCGAAATTAGCCCAGAAGGAGAGAGACAGACACAGAATGACTGCATTTATCTGCATAACATAAATATATAGGTACATATTATGATACCAATATCCAAAGGTCAAGTGAAACATATATCAGGAGGTCCTGTCAAAGGTGGAAATTATCACAAACGTGTGGGATTCAGAGGCTAGGTAAGACAGAAATGGAACAGTGTGCTGACAATTGTTGAGGGTACTAATGCCAACCTAGAACTGAGCATTAAATAGAGGCAAAAAAAGATACACATGACAACCCTTTAATGTATGTTCTGTAATCTCATAGTCTCGAGGGAAGGAAAAGAGAAAAAGAGAGAGAAATGGAAAGAAATCAAGAACCTGCCATGGAGCAGGGCTGGGGGAGGGGGGAGGGAACCGGGGACGTTGGTGGTGGGAGATGGGCACTGGTGGCGGATGGGTGCTGCAACACTGTTTGACCAAAAAACCAAATATGAACTTTTTTAATTGTATATCTTTGTAATTTTAAAAAATAAAAAAATTAAATAAAAAAATAAAAAGGTATTTACAAAAAAAAAAAAAAGATATTTTTATACTTGATACTTTGAATTACTGGAGGGTATTTGTGTAAGTTTGTCTCATATTTATTACCAAAAACCACTTCATCCTACATGGGACCCAAACCCTAATGCCAAGTCTCAATCAAAGAAAGGCGTAGCCATGTACCATCATTTTCAGAAATAATTACAGGGAAGTGAATTATTTTACTCAAACTGAAGGAAGAGATCTTCACTATTTGATCAATGATAACTTGGAGCATTAGTAGCTTGTAGAGCTACTGTTGCTCTAAGGGAAATTCAAATTCAAGTTAATGATGAGGCCGAGATCACAACGTAGCAACTGTGCAGTTGGTCCCAGAATTCCATGGCCCCTGCCACGATAATACTACAGAATAACAAGCACCGTCAGGAACAATATGAGCTTAAAATGTGTCATGAGAAATGGGTTTTGAGAATTTGATTTGTAGTTAAATTGAATTTTCTAAAACTGCGTTAAGTGGTCAAAACAACATCTAAACAAACAAGCATCACAAAATGAGAAGGGAAACATTCACATCATTCTTTATTTTGGCAAAACCGTTCAATGGTTGTTCATACAAGAGCTCTCTGTTGTCAGACACATTTTTCTCCTTTGGTGTTAGTGCAGGCACGCCTCGTGTTTGTCCAAGGCAATCTCTTTTTTTGTTGTTGTCTGTCAAGTCCAGCATAAGTTGCTTCTCAAAGCAGAAGCAAACAAATAGAGTTTGTTGCGAAATATGGAGCTTCAATATCCATTAATACATTTTTATGAGACAAATAAGGTGACTTGCAAAGGTCATAACATGGAAGCGTAAGGCTCCCAGAGCTCATTCCCTAATCCACAGAACACAAGAGGCCACCACTTTTCTAAATGTACCCAGGGCACAGTGCAGACACATTTTAATACACTTCACTTTCCACTCATATGAGGTAAAAGTCCACTGCTCAGATGCAACTGGAGGGACCCCTGGAAATTCTTACCTGCAAATCAGAGGAAATATAACAAGTGCACTCACTAGGCATGACCTAGGCAAGAAAGCCAGCAACAAACCCAACTTGCAAAACATGTATTTGGGGAAAGGTTATATTAAAGGTAGTTTCTAGATGCTGAGGAACTAGTTTTAAAGAAAAATAGATGTTCGAAATACAGGTCATTTTAGGTTAATCAAGCATTTATTTGATATCTAAGCAACTTGGAGAAGAGTATACTGACAACCGAAATTCAAATGAAAAAGTGATTTTGACAAAGACATGGTTCTGCTTACTTATCAGACAGATATTTGAACACACGAATGACCAGTGTTCCAGAATAAAATCTCTGTCCTTGCTAAAACACAGTTGGCCCCTTTGTCTTTCTTTGTCACAGTTCTCACACTAAGAGTGTGCATTTTCACTATAAAAATAGCTATTCTGACATTACTAGTGTTGTATTTAGGTAAAAATGCTTAATGCTCATATACAAGAATCACTATAACTCTATGTTTTTCAAATGGAAAAATGTTTTAGCATTTAATTTGATCCAAACTGTTTACTATTCTTCAAAAAAAAGCATTTAAATGTCATTTTTCCACACTTGCCTACACACAGCACTGCTAGTTGTTCCATAGTAATTATACTTTACTAGAAGCAGCAAAATTGGAGAACTGCAGACTCAGTTTTAGCATTTATTTGAACATTTTCCAATGGAAAAAATTAAGATTCTCTGAAAATAATAATATTAATTCTAATGCAAGAAAGACATTAAGCCTTGTACAAGAGTGTCTTTGATATATGCAGAGTAATTGATCCATAGACAAGAACTGATAGAAGTTTGACCATGTAAGAAGAAACTATTTAGTGGCCAAATGGTTTCACAAGCCCACCAAAGAAGATTTGGAGATAAGAACTGATGTCACATATATGATATACACTGGTTATACCAAAGCACATGTAAGCTATGCAACACATGGATTCTATACATTTAAAATAATTCTCTAACAATCTAAATAAATTTCTTGCCCTTTTTATTTGTTTTATGGACACACACAGCCAGGCTCAGGACTTACTATTGGCTCTGTGCTGGGGTCACTCCTGGCAGTGCTCAGGTGACCATATGTGGTGCTGAGGATTGAATCCAGGTTGAAGACATACAAGGTGAACACCCTACCTGCTCTGGCCTTATATACAATCTTTAACAAAGTTACTTTCTTGAATATGAGTTCCTGACTTTCCTGGATATCTCACTAGAAAAGTCAACATTTGATGGAAAGATTTTACAAAGCATTAGAAGTGACATTTTATAAGGAATATTTCTAGGGGCAGGCTTTTATCTAGGTTTTCCACAATTATCTGGAGGATGGTCTCCGGGCACATATGCAACTAGACAGAATTATTAACACCCATCTTCTTTTTACTTTCAAGATTGCTCTGCTTTGAAAAAAAGAATGTGTAAGTACATTCCAGCCCATCTGATTGTACTGGAATGGAATCAGATGGGCTGGACATGTAATGCTAATGGGGACTAACCGCTGACTAGAGCCGTTAAGGACTGGATCCCACGGGATGTCAAAGATCACGTGGCCGCCCACCTACAAGATGGTCAGACTTCCTTGTAAAGACCCTGAAGGAACGTTTTGAGGCTCTTCGTATTCTGAATCAACCAGATGCCATTGGGCTACATTGGGTCCAATGGAAATGTTACTGGCGTCCGCTAGAGCAAATTGATGAATAACGGGATTCAAGTGATCAAGAAGTGAAGTACATTCAACCTAATATTTTGATGATTCATTCATTTTATACTGAAGACAGGAGTTCCTCAGCATCTATTTGGAACCTGAGAAATTAATTTAGATAAATACTACCAAAGTATTAGCCAGATTATCTAGATAGTTTACAAATAAATTATTCCTGCCCCATGAAGTGTTGGAGGTATGGCTGCCGGTCCTGTCTGTGTCAACAGGTGGCAGACAGGAAACAGGGTTGTCTATCCACAGGTCTCTGCCACGTGGCCCTGGATGGTTGATGGTCTAACATAGAAAAAGACTGGACCCCTGGGTAGAACTCAGAGACAAGCAAGCTACCATGATGTATTTGATATGCCAAAATCAGTAGCAATAAGGGGCCTCATTCCCAACAAATGGAGACATTACTGGCACCCTCTCAAGCAAATCAGTGAACAATGGGAAGACAAGTGACAAGTGACAAATAAATTATTGGGAGACAACCCCAGACATTTTGCCGTATTTCAGGAGAGAGGTCTGGAGACGTTGGGGATTAGGAAGAACCATAAGTGGGTTGAAAGCTTAGAACATCCAGTGAGGTCAGTAAACAGTATATGGTGTATGATTTGAGTCGTTATAAGTCTGAATAACTCACCTTCTCTAACCCCAATTCCATGCAATGCACGTGAATAAAGTTTTCTGAGAACAGCTTTGCAGAATTTGCAAAGTCAAGTCAGACATAAAATAAATCTATCCAGCAAAGGCTGGGGACCTATAATAGTGCTAGTTTCTGTTGCCTCTCATCAAAGATCCCCAGGCAAAGGGTCTCAGTAAACCTTTGGCAGCTTCACCTCTCCCAGGGCCTGCATCAACTCCCATGTTGTCCAGCTCAGTTCCCTCCACTATCTGTCTTCAACTGTACCTATGGCCAATTTCATCTCTCTGAATGAAGTCAACATTTTTTGACCAGTCTCTTTGTTTTCTACTTTTTTTCCCATTATTTCCTTTTGGGACTATTCTACAGTGAGGCATACCAAAGTAACTCTATACATGAAGAAATTCCAGAATCAACATGTAATGCTCTAAAGGAAGACAGAAAGTCTGAAGGCAGGAGTGGAGGAGAAAGCACAGTGGTCAGGTGCTTGTCTCAGGAGCTGCCAACTTGGGCTTACCTCCCAGCATCCCAGACACCCTGAGCACCACTAGGAGAAATTCCCAACACAGAGCCAAGAGTAACTAACCTCAATATATTGGGTTTGTCTAAATCAAACAAAACAATACTGTAAGTACAAAGCTGTAATAATTGAAACAAAACTGCCATTGGAAAAATTTGCCTGTTGGTTAATCATATAAACTATTAATATGCAAGCTTTGTTATATGCAATGGAAATTACAGAATCTCAGAAACAAAAATAAGGATTCAAGCAGTACAAAAGAGTATTTATTTTTATTAGTCTTTTCGGTGGTACCTGCTGGCGCTCAGGAGTTACGCCTTGAGCCTGAAGAGCCTGAGGTTATATATGGGCCCATCTATGTGTACATAGTAGAAGGCACAGAAGCAGAAGAGAAAACAGGTGGAGGAGACTACTGCATTTCACCACAAAATCATTATGACTTCATACAAAGTTTTTGCAAATAAGTAGGGGGAGATTATTTGCTGATGTTTTCTATTGGGGCAATATTACTCAAAATGCAGTGGCCAGGAGTAGGCAGTGAAATCACGACATTGGAAGTAATAAAAATTGTAAACTTGCCATGTGTCAAGCAACTGGCATGAATATAATAATCTAAGAATCTCAAACTGCAACATGAAAATTCAGAGATCCATGCTGAGGCCTATTTTAATCAAATTGTCAGAGGAAAAAAATCATTTTTAAATAGCCAGGGAAATTTACTTCTGATACATAAGAAATATATTGTTAATATTGAAGCCAAAACCAAATAATGAAAGATTGTCAACAGTTTCATATTGTAAACTTAGAAGGCTATATGCAGTGGATTGATATACATGCACACCTGAAAGAAATTGAAAGGAGGGGAAAACATTTGAAAAATTGTCACTGTAAAGAGAAAATATAGTCTAGAGGGAGAAATCAGCCCTAGATAGGCAATGCATGGCATGATTATGCAAACAGCACTCTGTGATATATAATCAAGTTGATACGAGAATACATTTTAATTTCTTAAGATAAACTGTTTTTTAACCTAAGGAGAACTTAAAAAGTCCCAACTAAAGGGAAGTTACTCACTTGGTTACCATGAAATGTAGAGTCACAATTTTAGAATAAATTAAATATGTGTAGATATAATCAAGGCACCTAAAGAAATAAAAATCTTAGTAATATGATAAAGAGAACAAGTAAAGAAGGCAGATAGTATTATTATAGCCATGTATAATTTTTCAAAGTCAGCCAGCATTTGTGCCGCTTGCTAACGTTTGGTGTTATTAGAACGATGTCATCAGCGAAGCGGAGGTGGTGTGAGTTGCCGACCATCTATCTTCACTCCCATTCCTTCCCATTCTAATTGTCTCACTGATGTTCTCGAGGGTGGCACTGAAGAGTTTTGGTGAGATGGTATCACCCTGTCGAACCCCTCTTTTGACATCAATGATCACTTCTTTGTAGAATGGTGAGATCCTGGTGGTGAATCCGTACCACAGCTCACGAAGGATCTTGATGTATTAGTTTGAACGCCCTGTTTGACTAGGGCTTCGATGACTGCTTCAGTCTCCACAGAATCAAAGGCTTTCTGTAAATCAATGAACGTGAGACAAAGTGGCATCTTGTGCTCCCTACAAACCTCAATGAGCTTGGTTACTGTGTGGATATGGTCGCATTGTGCTGAATCCTTTCCGGAAACCTGCTTGCTCGCATGGTTGTCCTTCATCTAGTGTTCCTACTAATCCAGTTCAGGATGACTCGTGTAAACAGCTTGTAGATGACAGACAACAGGCAGATGGGGCGATAGTTGCCGATGTCATGAATGTCTCCCTTCTTGAACAGTAGAACTGTCCTGCTGGTTTTCCATTGGGAGGGCACCTTGCATTCGGACAGGTAGCATGTGAAGAGCCGAGCTAGTGTATTGATGAGTACCAACGGCAGATTCTTCAGGTGTTCGGGTCTGACTTTGTCTGGGCCTGGTGCTGTTCCCTTCTTTACTGGACGAGATGGCATGTCGGATTTCAGAAGGGAGAACGTTGGAATGACATATCCATCCTGTGGAATTTTGGTATGTGGGCAGGTGGACGTGGCTATCAAAGAGATTTGAGTAGAAGTCATGGATAATCTTCTCCATTGCCTTTCTGGGAAGATGTGATAGATCCATCAGGGCGTCGGAGGGCAGTCATCTTGGTCTTATAGTTGGCAAAGGAAAGGCGGGCATTGCAAATGCTTTTCCCGGCTTCTGCTGCATCTTCCAGTATTTCTGCTCTTCTGTCTTTGAGGTCTTCTTTATCGCTTCTCTGCACTGTTTAGCAAGCTTGGATGTTAGCATTTGGTCTCCTGAGGCTCGCGCCTTGCCACGTTGGCGAATGAGCTCAAGAGTTTCTGAAGACAGGCGTCCTTTTTTGTGTCTTTCTCTCTCTCAGCATTCTTCGCACAATCATGGAGGTGCTGAACCAGTCGGTTGTATTCTTCATCGATGTCGCCAATGATGGTATCTTCCCATGTTGCTGCAGTGGTGCCAAAGAGTTCCCAGTTGGTGGTCGTTCTGGGAGTTCTCTTCTTAAACTTTGCAGCCTTTTCTCCTGTTCTCATCCTGAAAGCAGGATGAGAATGCTATTCGAGTCTCCCAGAGAGGAATCGAAAGAGCTATGCTTGGAATATCACGCCTCACTCAAGTGAGAGAGAAGGAATCCGGAGTTCTGACCTCCGTCGCTATTCCAGAATCAGGGATGCTGTCTCGTTGCCAAAAGCATCAAAAATCAGATGGGCTGGACATGTAATGCGATTTTGGAGACAACCGCTGGACTAGAACCATTACTGACTGGATCCCACGGGATATCAAAAGACCACGTGGCGCCACATACAAGATGGTCAGACTTCCTTGAAAAGACCCTGAAGGAATGGTTTGAGGCTCTTCATATTCCTGAATCAACCAGATGCCATTGGGCTACATTGGCACGTGATAGGGTCCAATGGAAATGTTACTGGCGCCCGCTTGCACAAATCCATGAATAACGGGATTCAAGTGATCAAGTGATAATTTTTTTCATGATTTAAGACATTAGAATTATTAATTGTGGGGAAAACAATTGTTTCGTTTCAAGAGCAAATTTTACTGCACACCATCCTTTACATTCAGATAGTATTCTATAAGCTAATAGACTAACTTTGGTTAATATTAAAAGGCAATTATTATTCTAAAGTTGTATTTTATCACCTATTTGTAACTACATTTTGGTTTCTACATAAAGATTAATGTATAAAATTTTATTGATACACAATTTTAGGACATCATCTAAAAAGATACATAAATGCTAAAGGAGTAAATTTGACATAAATTCAAATTAAAATGTACTTTAAAATGTACTAAATCTAGAATGAATAAAGAAGCAACATACACATAAAAGATGCTTACAGGGTACTGAAATTAGACCTAAGAAAATAAGTTAAAAGTGAAAGGATGATAAAGGTTATTTTTATCCCAACAGTAACCGAAGTATTGCATTAGTCTGTCGAATTATGGGCATTAAGTAAAAAAAAATCACAAGCAATAGATATTTTAACGAAAACTTTTAATTCTGTTAAATGCTAAAGAATTTCAGCAGTCCAAAGACCATCAAAACATATTAATGAAAATTGTCAGAAATAAAGGAAGCTTTGACAGTTCTATATTGATCATCCTAAACATCAATATACATTCTAAATAATTTCTCGATTGACCAGACAGAAAGGATTTGATAACATACAAAATTTATCCAAGAACCCAAGAGATAGTAGAGCAGGTAGGGTGAGCGCCTTGCACGGGACTGACCTGGATTCAGTCCGAGTCTGTGCAACATCCCTGAGCACAGCCTGGAGTAATCTGTGAGCAGAGAGCCAAGAGTCATCCTGAACACCTCCAGGTGTAACCCCCAAAACAAACACGAAAATCAACTATACCTAGTGGACTTTAGTAGAAATCTCTAAAAGACAATGGGATATTTTTTCTTCTCGTGCACAGAGAAGCAGTTTCACTCAGATCATATATAGGGACATCTATTAAGGCGTGTTATACTTTAAAGCGTAGACACAAAGTTCTTCTCTGGGGCCCTTAGGTACAGGACATTGAGTAAGTGTGTTTGCACTCAAGAACCTGGGTTTGATTTGGGGCAGCCAGACTGTGCTCTCCAGACCCACCCAACAAGGCCCTTGAGCAAAGTGACAGCAGTAAGCCCTCCCCCCCCCCTAGGCTGCTCACTGAACAGGCCTGAAAGCAAACAATAGGAAAAACATCCTCTCTGATTACAAAGGGATGAGGTTAAAAAATAACAAAAGGAAAACTAAATTTAACAAAATTGTAAGGATACCCAGAGATAATGGAATCTGTGAGGTGTTTGCTTGCCTGTGGCTGACCCAGCTTTCATCTCCAGAATCTCCAGAATCGCAAATGGTTCCCAGCTCTGCCAAAAATAACCCAGTATAGCCTGAGCACCACTGGGTGGGGCCCCCAATTTTTTTTAATGGAGAGGTAAATTACATAGTCCAAAATTGCCACTCAGTGCAAGAAGAAACTGTAAAATAAAATGTTCGAATAGTTGCTGATTCTATGGCATTAGAGAGAGAAGATTGAGAAAGTGTGTACCCCCAAAATTGCACAGCTTGATAATCCAATGGAGATAGATAACTGAGAAACACAAAACTATAAATTCTAAACTATGATGAACAAAAGCGTCTTAAAGACCTAACCTAGGAAGATTGAGTCAAAATGCAAGTATCTCACCACAGATGGAAATCCCACGTCAATGACGAAATAGGGGAAATACTTAGAAGAAGAAACTCCTTGACCATCCTCACCATGTTCCGTAAACATGAAAGCAGGCAGAGCCTTGAGCAAGCGCGGACTTTCAGTCAGCCTAGAAAAGCAGAGCTGCCCCCATGGGGAGTGGCCTCTCACTATCCTTCAGCAAGCTCCTTTATATCAGCTATTTTCATTGCATATCTGCTTCTAGGATGTCCTAGAGCTGTTGAAAATTCACTATGCTGTTTGTTGTAATTTGGAAATTTAATTTGGGAGTCTTACAATGAACTTTTTATATAAACTAATAGTTATTGTTTCTTTGTTTTACATCATTTCAGTTTATGACTTTTCATTGAAGCTCTTTTTTGTTTAGTGAGAAATTTTTTACTCAGTGATTACATATAGTAGACAGACTTTACCAATATATTTGCTTAGCTGAAAATCATGGTAGTATTTGATTGAACTAGTTTTGCTGTAAATATAATGAATTTTTTAAATTAATTTTAATAGTTCTACCTCAAGTTATTTTCTTTTAATAATCTCATTTTAACCCTCTTCTCTTATTGTTTTCAGAATTTAAAAGCAAAGCTGTAATTCAAAGAAGAATTTATTTGATTTCTATTTTATACTCCTGATTTTACCATGTTACCATTTAGGTTTATTCTGTCACTTCGAGCCATTTATTACTTGTCGATTAGGAAAATTAATTTTTTATTTGTTTGAACATGCTAAAATTACAGATGTAAAAGAACATAGGGTTATCATTAAAAATTTATTATAAAACTATTATTAAATATCTGTATGTACATTTGGTTCTGTTTTATGCAATGTATCACACACAATATCTCATTTCTGGTTGAATATAATAATTTGGGGGCCTTCCAAGCAGTACTGATGAGACTTGAGTGACTTCAAGCCCAGCCATCCTTATTCCAGGATCGGGACCGTGACATAACACTGCTTAGGCCACTAGTCCTGAGGCCACGGGCACACCTGCACTCTAGCACTGTTCAGTGATAATTATTTTTAATGAAGAAAGTAGAAAGAAGTAGTGACAAATCAAAATTGGGTCTTAATTGACAAATAGCAAGTTCTAAATATATAATAGAGTATTTGAACCAAATCGAGTGTTTCCATGTCCAATTTAATTTGCTAATTTTGTAATAGCAGCTACTCACTGCACTTCATTATTTTCTTCAGTTTCTTCCTAGATCTCCCTCCTGATAAACTCTTTCCTCAGTTTTAATATCAGTTTGATATAAAAGATTAGCTAATAAACTCTTTTACCAATTTAATATGTCCTAGTGCAAACTCAGCATATTTATAAGTTCCACCCTACTCATTCATTTTCCAATCCCCATATACAACATTAGAGGCAGATGCTTGAAAGGCACTTGCTTGGAAGATGCATATTTTTAGTGAAAGGCAAACATCAGCAAGTCCAACCTCTTTGGATAACTTATACACAAGACCGGAAACACCAGGGACTGGGTTTCTTTCCAAGTCGTCCAGCAATTAAACTTCTTGATTTCTACCAGGGACCAAAAATATCCAACAAAAGATATTTGCATTTCCATATTCATTGCACTGTGGTTTGCAGTAGCCCAGACCTGGAAATAACGGCAATGTCCAAGAACAACTCTGATATAATACTTTTTTATACTCACACAATGGAATACTACTCAGCTATAGTTTTTGAAAAAGGCAACATTATGTATTTTCCTGTTACATGGATAGATATGCAGAGCATCTGTTTTGTCGGGGGCATACGCCAGGGTCCCTGACAGTGTCAGGACTAGAGGTTGTCTTCTACCTCCGAGGACACCGGGAGAACAGATGAAAACTCACGAGTCCGTGCAGTTCCAAAAAATGGCTTTTAATAGTACAAAGCTCTTCCACAGCACTCCAATATAATGAACAAACTTTAGCTCTGGTCCGAACCATACAGAAGAGCCTAAGTCTCCTACCAAAAGAGAGGATCTCACCTGAGCTGAGTCCTACCCAGAAGGAGGAGCAAAAGGCCAAGAGCCAAAAGGCCAAAAGCCAAAAGCTGAAGGCTGAGGAACCAAAAGGCAAAAAGTGAAGGGGCCTCAAGTCAGCCCCTTATATACACCAAAGTAATCCAATCGGGAGGTTGTCATGCCAACAAAGAACCCTAAACAGAGTGTAGTGCCACACCCTATTGCAGGTATAAACAAAGGTTACACCAAGGACTAATCCCGGAGATTATCTCTTATGTAAAAACACTGTGGAGAGAGAGGGGCTGATATAAAGTAATACATCTTAACTTCATGAGCTTCATGTAATCTAGATGGTACCCACAAGGTCCTTATTATTATCTGCACCAGTGTGATTCTGAGTATCTTGTTCTCATGTACTGAAAGGCTCATACTCGCCTGCTTAGAGCAAACTAGTGTGATCCTTCCTATAGTCTTCCTATAGTCTGAGCATAGCCAGGGTGGTAGTCTCCTGGTAAATTCTAACTATCCCACGTTGGGTGAAGTGGGTATAAAGAGGAGCTGTGCCCAATCTAGAAAACATAGAAGTCTTAGTAGATGTATAAGTCAGAAGTTATTCAATCAAGGTGACTTCTGTAACTCCTACACCCTCTAGCAGTGTTTACATAGAAGAGAGATCTCATTAGAATGAACCTTGGCTTAAATAAGATTAAGCTAGGAATGAGCAAAACAACAAAACTCCCAGATTAGCTAAACATGTCCTCCAACATCTGTTGAGTCAAGTTTGTCAAGAAGGAGAAACAGTTACTGAATGACTGCTCTCAAGTACGGGATATAAAGAAACAGTACTGAAATAATTGGTGCCCGAAGGGAAAAACACATGAAAACTGGCCTTTAGTAGAGAACTTACCATGGTGAGGAGTTGAAGCAAAGGCAGACAGGGCGCAGAGAGGGACCCACTTTCACTATGGGCGAGACAAGCATGCACTCATGTAGTGTAAGATGAGAGAGCATCATTTACATGAAACCCTAACTTAAATAGTCATTGTAAATCACTAAATCAAATCTGAAGACAACAGATGTTTTCAATATGAAATTACAAATATTATACCACATATTTCTTCTTGAAGGTTTTTTTTGCTTTTTGGGGGGTCACACTGGCAATGTTCAGGGTTTTTCCTGGCTCTGCACTCAGGAATCACTCCTGGCAGTGCTTGGGGACCATATGGGATGCGGGGGGGATCAAACCTGGGCCAACATGGGCTGGCCACGTGCAGGCAACGCCCTACCCGCTGGGCTATCCTCAGGTCCTCTTCTTGAAGGTTTTGGATGGAATATTTGTTTCAGGCATAGACAGAGAAACAATCATGCGAATCTTCTAGGTAACAACATCTATGAAGACAATAGGCAATAACCAGGAATATTAGTAATTTATCCAAACTAGTGCCATGCAAATATGTCACTTTTTTATGCTATAGTAAAGTCAGTGTGCCTAAGGGTTGACTTTATCACTAATTTATTATACAAACTATATAAAAACACCCATATATACACATGCATATACCATATATTCTACTGCCCATTACACTCATGCATATACTTAAATACTATTATATATAATGCATTTATCATAATATATATTTAATATACAATATCAAATTATATATATATATACATTATATGCAATATAACATATACTATGGTATATTAGATAATGTGTTCCCGTATCTCTCTTAAGTTTTGGCAATCAGTTCTTCTGAAGGGAAGAAAGCTGAAAGAGCTGAGTTGCACAATGAAAGTTCCATTGAGTTTAGGTGAAGCCGTCACCTTCCAGCAAGAGGGAAGAAGTTCTAGGTTCCCATTGTGACATCATAGATATTGCTAATTACTTTTCTGCAGATTGAGTACAAAATAATCACAAATATTTTAAAATATAATTCCCAAATTTATAAAATCAAGATTTAGATTTTTAATATAAATGGGATGATTATCACAGCATTTAATAGTCAAATTTAAAAGGAAATTGGGTGGGACACTGATAATTGTCCTACCTACAGGAAAACTATGTGCAGCAGATATTTTCTGAGTCTGCAAATTAAAGTTCTATCCAGGTCTAGCTGCATTTACAAGTTTAAGAAAAGTTTCTCATCATAATTAGTAATTTGAATTATCAAAATCAATAATAACAAGCATAGTATTCACTGAGTAAAATAATATTAATTATGCAACCTATATTGTTCCTAACCCTCCCCCCTCCCATAAAACTGCTTCTATTGCTGAAAATCTTTAGGAATCTGTGTGGGAGGGGAGCCAGATCCACAAGAGTTGTCGAAGCAGGATACATGCTTCAACACTGGGTCCAAGTACAGCAGAACTTCGGGCCAGGGGGTGTGGGATACCTGAGTAATACCAATTGGTACTCAGGAGATGTGAGTACTGGAAATCAAATTTGGGACCTTGCTAAATGCAAGGTGAAAAGCAATTGAGGCATCTCCCAGGCCACACGAGATTCTTCTAAGCACTAAAATGTTCTCTGGATAGATGTTTGTATACATGTTGCTTAATCCATAGATTGCAATAGAAATCACCAAGACCTAGCAATGCCATCTAGTCTTTGCTCCCAGAGTAGGGTGTCTTCTTTTAGATAGAAGCATAGATGTGAAAATGGGATAACATGCAAGTTGTACACAGAAGAAGAGCTACCCTGGAAACTTTGTCCCCTCAGTGTTGGGGAACACCGCCCGGGGTCCCCGACAGTGTCAGGACAGAGGTTGTCTTCTACCTCTGAGGGCCGGGAGAACAGATGAAAGCTCACGAGTCTGGTGCAGTTCCAAAAAAGGCTTTTAATAGTACAAAAGCTATTCCACATCACTCCAATATAATGAACAAACTTTAGCTCAGGTCCGAACTTAGACCATACAAAAGAGCCTAAGTCTCCCACAAAGAGAGAGGATCTCACCGGAGCTGAGTTCTACCCAGAAGAAGGAGCAAAAGGTCAAAGGCAAAAGCCAAAACCCCAAAAGCTGCAAGGCTGAGGAGACAAAAAGCCGAAAGCTAAAAAGGCCCAAAAAGGCAAAAAGTGAAGGGGCCTCAAGTCAGCCCCCTTATATACACCAAAGTAATCCAACTGGGAGGGCATGTCAATAAAGAACTCTAAACAGAATGTAGTGCCAGACCTTATTGCAGGTATAAACAAAAGTTATGCCAAGGACTAAGGAGATTATCTCTTATGTAAAACACTGGATGACCAGTGTTTTACATAAAGATAGACTACCCCACTACATGAGGACCTCCATTTCCCACATCCGGACTTCCTCCTTGACAAAACTCCACCCAGCAAACCAGCCTATCACAGCCCGCTAATCGAGATCCACCCTGCTGCAGTCTTTTTAATCCGGCCCAGGTATGCTGATCCAGAGACAGAACATGAGGCAGAGCTGCTACTGACTCTCACTGTGCCCAGCGCTCATGAGGTGCCCAGGAGGATGACAGGTTCTAGTCCTGGCCCACCACCCCAGCAGAGCCTCACAACAAGCCAGACAACCCCCCCGCTCCATGGGGACCTCCATTTTCCACATCGGACTTCCTCCTTGTCAGAACTCCACCCAGCAGACCAGCCTATCACAGCCCTGCTCATGAGATCCACCCTGCTGCAGTCTTTTTATTCCGTCCCAGCAGAGTCACAACAAGCCAGACAACCCCCACTCCATGAGGACCTCCATTTTCCACATCGGACTTCCTCTTGTCAGAACTCCACCCAGCAGACCAGCCTATCACAGCCCGGCTCGAGCGGCAGCTTGTGGCTGCGCGGTTCATCAATAAATGCTGGATTTTGAGATGACTACATGAGTATGCTACCCACACGGCAGAGCCTGGCAAGCTACCCGTGTCGGTATTTGATATACAAATACCAGTAACAATCATAGACCTCATTCCTATGACCTGATGGAATGGTTTGAGGCTCTTTATGTTCCTGGAGCAAGCAGGTGCCCTTGGGCTCTACTTGCATGAGACAGGTCATATGGAGATGTTACTGGTGCCTGCTCACGCAAATCGAAGATAAACGGAAGACAGTGATACAGTGAAAACACTGGAGAGAGAGAGGGCTGATATAAAGTAATACATCTTAACTTCATGAGCTTCATGTAATCTAGATGGTACCCACAAGGTCATTCTTATTGTTATCTGCACCAGTGTGATTCTGAGTATCTTGTTCTCATGTACTGAAAGGCTCATACTCGCCTGCTTAGAGCAAACTATGTGATCCTTCCTATAGTCTTCCTTTAGTCTGAGCGTAGCCAGGGTGGTAGTCTCCTAGTAAATTCTAACTGTCCAACGCTGGGTGAAGTGGGTATAAAGAGGAGCTGTACCCAATCTAGAAAATATAGAAGTCTTAGTAAATGTATAAGTCAGAAGTTATTCAATCAAGGTGACTTCTGTAAGTGCCACACCCTCTAGCAGTGTTTACATAGAAGAGAAGTCTCATTAGAATGAACCTTGACTTAAATAGATTAAGCTGGGAGTGAGCAAAACAACAAAACTCCCAGAATAGCTAAACCTGTCCTCCAACATCTCAGTGTGAATGTAGTGGCCAATTTTGAATGCTGCCCAACTAAGCATACATTTTAAAAGTATCATACAATATCGTGGACTATACCTCACAAAGAGTAAGTGATAAAAATCACAGTTATGTATCCAAATTTAGATTTAGTTAACTCAGATTCTAGAAATTTCTTTGCATCTTCCTGGAAATCGGCCAATGAGCTTCAGGGAAGGCTGAACCTTATGAATCCTGGCAAGAGGAAAAGGAATAAGCGGAGGAAGAACAAATGTGGACTGGATAATTACAAAGTGGTAGTGGGATTGAGTTAAGAAAACAGAGACTATAAAATGTTTACCTTCTATAAAATCATTTGTCTGTGAGGACCGCAATTATAATTCATATTTTAGGTGCATAAACATGGCAACTCAGGATAGGGAAAAAAGAGACAATAATTTGCAAATTAGTGAAGGACAATGGCTTCCTCCATTGACTTGTAGTCCTGAGGCTAGAGCAGTAGAGCTGGGAGGGGCCCGCCTTCCATCCCCATCCACCCTGCCTCTCTCCTGAGCCTGCCAGATTGATCCCTGAGCACACAGCCTGAAGTGAGTTCAATACGGCGAATGTGGCCCCCAAACAAACACATATGAAATTCAGCAACAATTTTCTGAATTCCCCCCTCAAGTTTGTTTTTTATCCATCTCAAACTTCAAAATTTCACTTAGTTCCATGCAATGATTGAAAGAGATGTATGTAAGCCTGCTTTTGCATGTAATTGTGTGTGCTTGTTTATATATCTTATTGCCTACTGTATGTTGGTATCTTGTTACTCACCTGCTTATTATATATCTAACAACTACATATTATATTACCATAGTAATATGCAATTTATATTATACATATGTATTACATACCAAGTTTTTAGTTCATGGAAGCATCCAATAAATCTTATTTGTATAAAATTGAGAAAAGTTGCCTTAGAAATATGAAAGAAATACATGTTTTAGTGTGAGTACACAAGAACAATGACTTCCCCACCCAAGTGCTTATTAATAGTTATTTAGAAAACAACCAGTGTTTCTTTCCCCTGACTACGGGGTTTTCACACTGATCAATACCCACATCTTATATGCAATATGCCATTTCTGCTCAAGACATGTGCTTCTCTGAAATCTCATTTCTTAATCCTGGCAATCCCTAACCTTCTCAGAGTCTTCAAGACTGGTTGATGGATTAACAGTAGGTATAAATCAGTATTTTGTTATTGGTGAAGGGGTAGGCGAGATCTCTGTTCCAGAAGCGTTAGAGATTCCACTTCTGATGCTGCACCAGACAGCAGGATGCGGAATTCTGAAAGGTCTACAGGTCCTCGTCACTGGGCAAAGAGTTGGACAATTTGCTGCTAGGTGAGTACAGTGTTTTGGAAACATCACTGGACATTCTTTGATGTGTGGGAAGAACAGAAAGCTTGGGAGAGGAGGATACAATTGCCTAGTGTCATTTCCTGGGAGTAGGAAAGAATGTAGTTGAAGAATTACGTATTCAATCAAAATATATTATTCCCAACCACCTGCTCTTGGTTTTAAAAGGTGGACTGTCTTATAGCACTGGCAGGCCAGGCTTCCTGTTGTCTTAAAATGGAAGTTTGACAGAAGCAGGAGCCCTCTTTGAGGCTCCTGGTTGCCGCCTGCCTGTCATCTGCACACACTGGAGCTCTCACAATGGCAAAATCTTGACACCAGCCTTGCTAAGCAAGATAAAGATATGGGTTCAGTTTTCCTTAGTGCCCACGGCACTTTCAAGACCACTGTGAAAAACAATTGAATTTAGGAAAGGTCAAAAGCCAGGATGAAGAGACATTCTGATTTAAAGCCTGCCCTGAAGGCAGCGAAACTCCCAGCTCTCTAATTCAAACATAAAGGCTTTTAGCTCATGCTAGTTTTCTGGTTAATTTTTCAAGCCTTTGGGTTACTTGAGGATCAGAATATTGTGCTTAGGCTTCACAAAGCTTTGAAAGGCTCTGGCTGAGCCATACTGTTCCTCTTGGTTCTTACGTGAACATTTCTTTAATTTCTGCTTCTCTTCGTCCCGTTTCTTTCTGACACCTTTCACAGTTTCAAAAGACTAATTTTCAAGCTATAATATTTAAGACAAAGAATTTTTACAAAGCCTTGGATAGGAACTGAGCTCACTTTGCAAGATACTAGCCCAGAAATATTTTTAAAAATCAGTAGCATGGATAGATGGCCCTTAAAAGTTTAAAGGCTTAATTTTTATCCCAGCTACTTTTGTGAAGAAAACCTCAGAAGATCAAATTTTCTTTTTCTACTTCTATTGCTTCCTGGTTTCAGCCAGATCTGAAATACCACAAAAAAGTTTGACTTGGGATTTTTTTTTTTCTTTTCATGACACAAAATTTTCCAAGCTTAGTATTGGTGGGAACCCAGATTTCTTATTTCCGCACCATAGAAGCAAAGAAGGAACAAAGTAAGAAAACAGCATCTATGAGGATGGATAAACAATCCTGAGCCTGAGCCCCTGCAGGAGTCCGGGGCCCTGGCCCAAAGGAATGTTTGCAGCAGCGGCAGCCAGGGGCGGAGGCCCAGACAACACAGGCACGGCGCTCTCTGCAAACATTCAGCTCACTCTCAGATGACCCTTCTTGGCTGTCCAGAATTCAAAGCAGCATTTCAGATGCACATAAGAGTCTAGCAGTGTTAACCACAACAGCCCTAGATAAGAATAGGCCAAGCTTCTATGGACATATTTGAGGAGTGCAGTGGACTATTACTTCGCGAGAAATTAATCAGGCACTTGTAGGCCCCAACATGATAGGCCTTGAAAACTTGTGCTAAGGCAAAGATGTCTTGACAGGAAAGAAAAGAGGTGATTCCACTTATGAGCTCCCCAGAATAAGGGAATCTCAAAAAGACATAAGGAGGGGTAGAGGCTTCTGGGACAGTGAATGCTGGTTAGTAAAAGAGTTAATGAGTTAGTGAGTTAGTAAGTTAGTAAGTTAGAACATTTTATTTGAAGGACTTAAGCATATCTCTTGAAATAGTGTTGGTTAGCTGTACCATGTTGCTCAACTACAAACTTATTTGGAACTGTGCACTCAAAACAATGTGGTAAATGTAATAATGATTCAAATATGTTTATGCTTTATATATATTTACTAAGCAGAAATAAGATTAAATGAAGAAAAAAATATACAGTGATGTTATGGTCTATTATTTTGATACCTTAAAGCCTTGGATATATCATAATTTGAAGCTTAATAGATTTCTATGCCTCCATTTGACATATAATGCTGTAGGCATAAATGCATTACTTTTTGAACTCTGCTCACACCTTTCTATAGGTAATGACTGTATCTGTATATGCTGAGCCTTCCCTATCGAATGGCCTGCGGTGCTACATCCACAACTAACCCCAGTTCGGGCAGCATGTATGCCCAGGAGCAGATGCCACAGGCCTCTGTGCTCTGAAATCAGGAGGAGGAGATCAGGGAAGTGTCCCATTTGATTTTGTAAATGAGAGGCAAGGAATTCCAGAAACACGGTGAGAATGCAGTAAAGGCTGGCTGTGGGCAAAACCCTCTCCCAGAGAAGCCCCAGTGTTACCAGCACACGCTTCTCTACGTGATTTGAAGACGGACTCTATTCTCTGATGGACTCAGTGCTCATCACTGAGTGTTTCCAGGGCCTCTGCTGCCGGGGCCTTGCAGCTGCAGAGACATCAGCGCCGGAGTCAGAGTTGGTCCAGGTAAGGTGTCTGCACTCAGACTACGCTTCTTCTCTATTTTAGGAGAAGGTGCTGTGGGGATCACACCACGTAAAGAGGGACGCCATTCCGCAAAGGAATCCCTTGACTTCCAGATAGGTGTGTTACACACATTCTCCATAGTTAGGGCAGGCTGCTTGTCAGGGCAAACAAATCTCTGGTAGATAGATAATCTTTGCAGAAAATCTCTCTGTGACCCAGAGTAGATTAAGTTGCCCTCCACAGCTGAGATGGACCCCAAATTCACATAGGCACTTTTCTTCTTAAATGCATCTTCCTGGTCCTAATGCAAGCCCTGATTGTTCTTACCTAGAGATGACCACTTAGACAGAACATACCCCATCTCACACTGAGGGCGAAAGCCAAAGTGGGGAGGGGGTGACTCAGACAGAAGCCGGTCTTTGAGCCCAGACCCAGCACACACAAACTAAACACAAAAAGGGCCTCCATAAGATATTCCCATTTCTCTTCCCTGTTTCTTCCCAGTTTGAGGCTCGGCATAGGGCAATTTGTACAGTTCTTGTTGATGTATCTGCAGCATCTGGGAGAAAAGTTATTTGCAGTTTTGGCATCATCCATGTATTTCTTTGAGAAAGCATACCAAGGTCTATACGTTAATATGTATAGTTTATATACAATTAATATATATATACATATTTATATATAATATATGAAAAATATAAATATATAATATATATACAAAATATATAATATAATATATACTTACATATCTTATATAATATATTTTATAAGTATATAAAATATACCTCTGACTATAGCATAAAAAAGCTGGGTATACTTTCAAAAAATATATATAAAATATATATAATGGATATACTTTCAAAATATATAGAAAATATATATATTTTATAGGTATATAAAATATATCTATAACTATATTATGAGAATATTTTATGATCTTTATGCTCTAGGCATATTATATATACCTATAGTGATAATATATACTTATAGCATAGGTAAAACCCATTTGCCCCAAAAAGTTCGATTTTTATCCCGAATCATTACTTAATGACAACTAGGCATTCACATTAAGTACTGTACTAAACATTTGTTTTTGAAGATATTATGGATTTTTTTGTAGAAGTCATCATAGTAAACCAATTAACTTAATGTTATAGAAATAGTTGGT
>JAJIBD010036230.1:0-17591 GCA_021461705.1 Cryptotis parvus
CAGCTGTAAACTGACGCTTAGCCTCCACAAACAATTGGATAATAAGTATTCTAGCACCAAAATGTAAAAATAAGAATAAAAATGACCCTCTTTAGAAATATCTAAGTTAATTTGATAATGGGTTACAATCAAATAGATACAAGTCACTGGTAGACCTTTAAAGAAAATCAACCAACCCCAATAAAAATGGGGGAGAGGAGATGAACAGAAAATTTCTTAAATAAGATATTTGAATGGACAAAAGGTATATGAAAAATGTTCTTCATTGTTAGTCATCAAGGAGATGCAAATCTAAAACAGCAATGAGATATCATCTCACACCATAGGACTGGCATGCATACAAAAGAGCAAAAATACAAAAACAACCAAAAAACCTGAGCCCCTGAGCATGGAACCAGCACGTGTTTTAGAAAGCTTGTGCTGAAGTGGAGATCTTTCCAGTGTTAGGATAATTTGCTGGAAAATTACCAACTCCCAGGTTCTTTCTGACCTGATGGGATGAATGTCTTGTCCAGGGGAAGTTTAAGGATCTTGAAAGTGGTTCAGGGCTTAGTTTCATGGGAGATATTCAGGGTCATCCAGGGAATGGGTCATCTTTGAGGCAGAGTGGGTGGCCAGCTCTCTCCATCCAAGGTCAATGGTCTCTTGAGGCAATGCCATGATCATGAGAGCTGAAGAAACATGGGCTGGGACAATGCTCAGGTTTGCAGGAGGCCTTGGGCAGGACAGGTCATCTGTAAAGATGCCTTTTCCTCATAGGCTTGTGTCTGGGTGTCTGCTAAAAAACCAACAGGAAAAGAACCACCTTGTTCCTTCCAATGGCCTCTCTTTCTTGTCTCTTCTCATGCCCCCCCTCGCTGCTCCACAACAGATGGGGAAAGGGGAGACCCTGTATTGTCACATGTTACATACTAACATCATATATTTTAACTCTATTGTGGCTGACTAAACTTATAAAATTTAATGCATAAATTCTGAAAGTCAAATTTGAGTTGAACATTACTAGCTGAGATTTAGTAAAACCAGTCAGAAGGAAAAGAACATATATAAAATAACTGCATTTATCTGTGGGTTATAAATAAATACCACTGTTCTAATAATTGTTAAAAGATAATGCCACACTAGAAATGAGCATTTTGAATGTAGGTAAAGGGATATATATGATAACCCTTAAATTTAGGTATTACAAACTCTAATGTGTAAGAGAATTGAGAGAAGGAGAGAGGGAGGGGGAGAGGAAGGAGTGAAGGAGAGAGAAAGAGAGAGATACACAGAAAGAGAGAGACAGAGACAGAGAAGAAGAGTAGTAGGAGGAAGACAAAGAAGACAAGTAGAAGAGAAGAAGAAGGAAGAGGAGGAGAAGAGAAGAAGGAGGAGGAGGAGGAAGACGAGGAGGAGGATGAGAAGGAGAAGAAGAAAAGGAGAAGAAGAAAAGGAGAAGAAAAAAGAAAAGAAGAAGAAAAGGAGGACGAGGAGGAGGAGGAGGAGGAGGAGAAGAAGAAGAAGAAGAAGAAGAAGAAGGGGAGGGAGGAGAAGAAGAAGAAAGAAGGAGGAGGAGGTGGAGGAAGAAGAAGAAGAAGAGGAGGACGAGGAGGAGGAGAAGAAAAGTGCCGCTATAGAGGCAAGCTGGACAATGGGGAAGGGAATCTGGGGACATTGGTGGTGGGAAATGTGCACTGGTGGAGGGATGGGTGATGCAACATTGTATGACTGAAAACCAATCATGAACAGCTTTGTAATTGTATATCTCACGGTGTTCCCCCCCCCGCCTACCCTCCCCACCCCCAGGCCTCTAGCTTCTCTGTAAGAAGAGAATCAAAGCATAGAGTGAAAGTTCAATGGAGATGCTAAAATTTTACACTCCTTCCCCAAATAGATCTAAGAAACTTACAAGGAGAGGGCAATGGGAGATATGGCAGAATGCCACCACCTCCACAGCAATTAACTGACTTGAATAAAAGTTCAAAAGAATGGGAATGAGACATATTAACTTCCTTTCCACTTGTCTAACATAAAACTTTTATTACATGTAACTATATTTTAACCTACTGCTCTCAGATAAGGCTTCTTTTATTATTTCAATTTGGTTTCTGAAAGGTGCAGGAATACTAGGGGCATATTTAGACAAAAAGTTGCATGGTATGATTTTCATTTGAAATTACTGGCATAAAAATTTGGAGAAGTTAAAGCTAAACTCTGAAAACAGAGCTTATTGAGGTGAGACAATTTGGGGATTAATAAATGCAGTGTTTTAATAATTGAGCTAATTGTGAATTTTAGGAATCAAAATTAAAAGCCAAAATATCTTTGTTTTCTTTTTTGGGTCACACCTGGTGATGTTCAGGGGTTACTCCTGGCTCTACACTCAGGAATTACTCCTGGCAGTGCTTGGGGGGCCCAAGCACTGAATTTTGATTGAATTCTCAAGACATTTTTATTTACAGTTACATCAACTACTTAGCAATTGTACAGTGGGGAGGGCATATGCTTTGCACTGTGGCCAACCTGGGCTGGAATGCCGGGATCAAACATGGGTCGGCTGGCGCAAGGCAAATGCCCTACCCACTGGACTATCACTCCTTTCAAGCCAAAATATCTTAACTCACTAAGGCACAGCCAAAGTAAGATAAATTTTATTTTACAAAGGTACGCCTAATTATACTTAACAAATTACTAAGAATTAAATATTAAAAACTAAATAATCAAAAAATAGAAAAATATCTTCTTAAACTTATACAATACTTTATAAAAATATAAAGCCAGAAGTAAGCACATAAAAAATGCTTTTGAGAAAATGTAGAAAATATAATTAGTGTATAAAAATATGAATAGTTTTAGCAGTACTAATAAATTTATGGTAACACTTTAATAAACACAATGCATGTTTCGGATTATTATGCTTGATTGAAAAAATACCTTGACAGGCAAGAGAGAAAGCACAGAAGGTAAAGTGATTGCCTTTATGTATCTGCCTTGCGCCTTGATTCTGCTTCAAGTCCCTGACATGGTTTATGCCACCACTCTGCCGCCCTGCCTACCATAAGCACCAAGGGTGTGGCCCTCAAAAGAAAAAGTTACACCTTGAAATACAAACATTTCTTATGATTCCTCAATTTACTACAACCAATTTACATAATAATTTTAGCAGAATTTTGATTGAATTCTCAAGACATTTTTATTTACAGTTACATCAACTACTTAGCAATTGTACAGTGGGGGATATGCTTTGCATATGCTTTGCTGGGCTGGATCATCAGCATCCTGTCTGGTGCCCTGAGCACTGCCAGGAGTAATTCCTGAGTGCAGAACCAGGAGTAACCCCTGACTAATGCCAGGTGTGGTCCACAAACCAAACTAAGCCAAACTAACCAACAAACAAAAAACTGTCTCTGTTAATGTTGAGACTCCATTTCCTCCATTTCAGCATTTCTCTGTTCTGGATCTGAACCCCATGGCAATTTCCTGCCACCACTCTGTGTTTATATAATGACTCTAAATCATGGAGCAGGAGCACCCTGTAGCCTTTCTGAAGAGCTGTTGCTTTAATTCATTTTTAACTAGTAGTTAATATGGGTTAGTGGTTGCTAGGCTACTTACAGGCAGAACCAGAAAGTGGTAGTAGTGGCCATCTTACATGTTGAGAGTATATCTATTCTCCACATAGATATACATTTCAGCTTTTTAGTTACTTTTATGTAGTTGATATACAAAGGGGATTCTAGAGAGCTCAGGCACCACTGCAGCTTTTGAATAGTTATCTATGACTTAATAACATTCAAAGAAAATCTTGACCATATGAATGCTATTTTGTATTAAAACAAATTTCAAACAAAATGTTTAGTCTGTTAGTTACTTTTGCAAAGAAAGTATCAGCCACTGACTTTACAATTAGGTACATTTTGTTTTTGTTTCTTTGTGGCCACACTCCACAGTACTCAGTGGTCATTCCTGGCTCCGCACTCAGGAATCACTCCTAGACCTTGGGGACTTTCATGCCAGGGATGGAACCTGTTTGGCCACGCTCTAAACCCACACCTACTGTTATACAATCGCTCAGGCACCTGAATATTTCTTAATTTTATATCATTAAGTTTGTGTGTGACTTTCCAAGTGGTGTTCTGGAAGCCTGGGGCCCATCAAAAATCCAGCCAGCAGCAGTTCAATGTAATTGAAGCAGACTTCTCTTGCTTAGAGTCTGGGAACCTGTGGCAGGATTATCAGGTGCTATTCTGGAGTTGTTTTATGGCCTTTAGGGCTGTACTCCATGATGTTTGAGGGCATATGGTGCCAGAATAGAAACATTGTTTTATCCTCTGGCTATAGGACTTAGGTAAAGGAACTTAATTTTATATATTGACAGAATAAGTTGCATAAAATCTTGTAAAAATACTAGATGGGAGGTGTTTTCAAAGATTCCATGAGTGAGCCAATATTGTGCAATCTGTGCTTCACAAGTTTGTAAATCTGCTGTGCAATTAAAATAAATCAAGTAAATCTACTTCAAGTAGTATTTCAATAATTAAAAAGTATGGAAAAATGACTTGTGAAAATTACAGACTTTTCTGCAAAGCATAGAGCTCTGATTAGATGTTAAAAACAAATTTTCAATTTTCTTCTTGAATTTAAGATTTCTCTTAGAAAAAGGCATTTGACCTCATTAGTATACAAAAGTCTATGCACCACTCTTCCAGGAATAGTTATCAAGCACCTTCTATGTGATCTGGTATTGGGCTAAAGAATGTGGATACAGCAATCAGCAAGACAAACTTCCTGCTAAAAAACGGTATTGTCTCACTCATAGTAATCAGTAACCATTAAAACATCCAAAGAATATGTTAATTTTTTAGGAAACAGAATGACACCCAAAAGCTAAGTGCAATTTATAAATTAATTTAAATATGCTTTAAGAAAGCATTGGATGTTCTAGTAAATGAACCTGATTTTACTTATAGGAGGAGTGTACTTAAAAATCACCTGTACTGGGCAGGAATGTTCATATAGCCAGGGGCATTTGCATTGCACACAGCCAAACCGAAACTGGCATCCCATATGGTCCCCAAAGTCGGCCATGAGTAATTCCTGAGAGCAGAGCCAAAAGCAACCCCTAAATGTCTCTGGGTATGACCCAAGGAAAAATAAACAAAACAGAAACAAAGTAAAATAAAAATCACCTGGAAATAATTAATATTACTTGGTTTTACTCCTAAAAATTCTTTTCAGTAAACACTTTTAATTTTTGTTAGCTTTTTACTAATTCTGATGCTTATATCTAGTTCATGGCTGTTGTAATGCTAGTTCATTACTGTTGTAATGCTTAAGTTTTGAGAGGTTTGTAGGCCAAGTGCCACATTAACAGAAAATAAGACAAATATAGACATGTAGTGATTAAGTACATTAATTAGTGGTAGAATAATATGTAATATTTAAGGTAAATTGTGCTTTTTATAAAAACAACTATTAGTACTTTTTAATGTGGTTACTTCCTGAGAAAGTGAGCTTGTAAAATAAATAAATTTTTTTTCTAATAGATTGGAACAGTTTGAGAAAATCTCTAAAAGATAATCATAATATCTGATTTCCAAAAAGGAAAGGAACAGTGAGAGGTTTTGATTTGGTTTGTGATATTCCCAAAAAATAACTTTAAAAATGAGTGATTTTTAAGACCTAGTGGCAACCAGAAAAATGCTGGGGACAAGATGTACCTCAGGTTTTGCTATGCATCTAACTAGGAGATAATATATATATATTATTAACTTATTCTATTCAACTGAAAACCTTGAGTTTTTAAGACAAACAAATATGCTGACTAATGAGAGTACTTGAATCAACTCTATTCATCTGTGCCTTTGTAAATTATACTAGAATAAAATGATTCTGCAAAGCTACATGTACTTTAAAGGCCATATTTAACAAAATTGCTTCCAACTAATATAAACCATATTTCTAAAAGATTTGTTCCTGTAAGTGTTCCAATTTAATATCTGCTTTCATTAAGAATGCAGATGGTATGGGGTCTGAGAGCCCAAATTTTTCTTCTGTCTGTTTTGACTAGAAATAATAAATGACTTCTTAATTAGTATGCAAGAAAATATGTTTCAGTCTGTAATACAAATGCATAACGTTTACTAGGTTAATTATATTATTACCAAGGAAACCATAAAGCTTAGTATAGAAAAATCTATTCAAAATTAATCAGTGAGTGAAACAAAGCAGGGAAAAAGAGGATTTGGATTTAAATTAGAAGAGTGCTGGGTTAGTGTATGTGATTCTGGAAAATAATAGCTTCTCTTTTAAATTTATAACTATGAAATATATAATGGCTTTTAAATATGATTTCAAGGTATTTATTTTATATCTTTTATAGAAGTTCTTTTGTCTGTTTATTGTGTGGCATCTTTAGAGAGAAAAAATAATTGGTTCATTAGAACATTTTAACTCCTATAAATTCAGAAAAGGGAAACACTTCTCATTACATGTCCCTGTATTAAATTTTAATTTCATGATTCTTCAATAATTTTGTATCAGTTTCTAAAGGAGGGGGTCGATAATTGTTACTAGTTTTTGGCATAACAAAGTAAATAAAACACGGATAGCTTGCCAGGCTTGGCCGTGTTTGGCTCTTCCTCCCTGGAGCAAGCAGATGCCCTTGGTTACGCTTGTGACAGGACTTATGGAGATGTTACTAGTGCCCACTCGAGCAAATCGATGAACAATGGGAAGACAGTGATACAGTGAAAGGAGGGGTAAAATAAAAAGGTGTTTGAAAAATTAAAAATGTGAATTATAAAATGAATATTTGTGCTTGGGTTTGAAAATATGTTAAGAAAGTTGATAAAGGTCAGAGAGACCAGCAGATTGAATGCATACTTTGTATGAGGGAGATCCAAGTTCTATTCCCTACACCACATGTAGTACAACTGAGCACTGCTAAAGGAGCAATACTGACCACACACAGCTGGGAGGAGCCCTTGACCTATAACAGCTGTGGTCCAAATGTTTTATAAAATTATAAAGGTAAAATAGTAGCCTATCAGAGTGTTTGAGGAAAGATTAATGTAGCAGTTGCAAATAAGGAAAGAAACTCAAAAGAATGAACACTACAGTTCTCTCTGCCTGTCTTACTTTTGCCACCAGGACCCTTAGATGATTTGTAGCCCAAGTTAAAAGGTTGTGTTTTGATCCAGCTCTTTTTTCTGGACTATAACTCATGGCATTGATCTATGAGATGTAAATATAACAGGGTCTTTCTCAGTGTAGGATATGATGCCTGGGAAATACAAACCCTACATTAAGAATTAGTATATTATTAATATACTATTCAACCCTTAAAATAAATTTAAAGGTTAGTGTTGTAGATAAAGACATCTTTCAAAAAGTTATTTTCAAGTTAAAAATTCTGAACAAAACTCTCTTTAATATATATTATAATAATACTAAAATGTAACTACTGAACAAAAGCGTTAAGAAAAATAAGCTTATGATTGTATCACCATTTTTACTTATGATCTTTTATTATATTTCAGTGGTAATGCATGTATGATGTGTGACAAGATGTGCATTCCTATGGGGACTGTGAAGTCAAAAAATTCTATCATAATAATAGATGTTATTTGCTCTTTTCACTTTATTGGCATTTTCACTGATGAAGAAGCAATGATGAGTAAAACAGCTGATGTTTTGATCTAGAATCGAAGAGCAGCATGATATTGTATCACTAGTCCTTTTTTATTTTCTACCACTTACCTATAGCTAAAACTTAAAATTGCATGGATAATTTCACAAAAGATGTTCTTAATGGAGCAGGAAAATAAATTAATTTCATTGACTTTTTAACCTTGAGCATACTAAACTTTAATATCTGTGTAACATGAAACAGTTGAATAAAACACTTGCATTGGCTATGAAAGTAGATGGTTGTCTCAAAAGCTATCTGTAGCTTTTTTTGTGCTGAAAGTACCAGCTACACTAAAAAATATTGCTTTTTACTTGAAAGCAATCGTAACATATATATATTTCAAGTAAAAGCAATATTTATTGTAGGTATACATATTATATATATATGTATATAATAGATATATATATGTATATATATATAAGAAGAAAAAAAGAAAGCCAGAGGAACCCCACACCATGAGGACTGCCATTTTCCACATCTGGACTCCCTCTCCTCAGAGCTCCACCCAGCAGAGACCTGATCACAGCTCGTGCGTGGCCCAAGCGGCCGCAAATTTATCAATAAATGCTCGAGTTTTGAGATGACAAGAGTATTCCACCAGCATGGCAGAGCCTGACAAAGCTACTCGTGTCGGATTTAACATGCCAAATACCGGTAACAATTATAGACCTCATTTCCATGACTTGATGGAATGGTATGAGGCTCTTTATGTTACTGGAGCTGCGGATGCCCTTGGGCTATCTCGCATGTAACAGTACATATTGAGATGTTACTGGTGCCCGCCGAGCAAATTGATGATCTACTGGAAGTCAAGTGGGATATATATATATATGTATATATGTATATATATAAATTATTCAAAAATCACTTGTATCACTTGTCTTCCCATTGTTCATCAATTTTGCTTGAGTGAGCACCAGTAACATCATACATCCTGTTGCATGCTAGTGTAGCCCAAGGGCATCTGCTCGCTCCAGGAACATGAAGAACCACAAACCTGTTCAGGTCATGGGAATGAAGTCTATAATTCTAACTGTTGTTTGGCATATCAAATACGACACGGTAGCTTTCAGGCTCTGCCATGCAAGTGGTAACTCTCAGTAGTAGGTTCTCAGTTCCTGCATTTACTGATGAACCACAAGGGGAAGACCAGCTTTTCTCTTGAGTGAGTTCTGACAAGCTGTGGAGTCCAGATGTTGAAAATGACAGCCCTCATGGTGTAGGGGTTCCTCTGGCTTGCAGGCTCTACTGGGAGGGTGGGCTAGGGCTAGAACCCACCTCCCTCCTGACTGCCTCATGATCAGCTGAGTGCAGGGAGAGCAGGTAGCAGCTCTGCCCCATGTGTCTGAGATGTTTACTCTAGCTAATTGGCAGGCTGTGGTATAAGCAATTATTTCTGGTGGTTTTTTTTGCTTTTTGGGTCACACCCGGCAATGCTCAGGGGTTACTCCTGGCTCTGCACTCAGGAATCACTCCTGGCGGTGCTCGAGGGGACCATATGGGATGCCGGGCATCGAACCCAGGCCGGCACAAGCCGGCCGATGCAAGGCAAACGCCCTACCCGCTGGGCTCTCGCTCCAGCCCCTATTTCTGTTTTTGAGCTGAAGTTTACTCTAGCAAAGTTCTGGCTTCTTCTGTTCTGTTTAGACTAAGAGCATGTACAGTTCTTTATCAAAAATACTGTTTCAATTAGTAAACCAGGTTTAATTTTGATTTTACAGAGGTGTATCTTTTAACCAGATACATTTTATTTTCAGTCAACTCTACAAAACTAGAACCTGATTTCCACACTAAAAAAAAAGTGTTATTGAGCGCCATTTTTTTTCTACCTTCACCTTTATGTACAGACAAATTAATTAAATTACATAGTTTAGGGGCCAGAGCTATAGTATGGCGGGTATGCTTTGCACAGAGCCAACTAAGGTTCAGTCCTTGGCACCACTAATAGTCCCCCCAAGTCTGCCAGCAGTATTCCTTGAGCAGAGCCAGGAGAAAGTCCTGATCATGACCAGGTGTGGTTCAAAACCAAAAAATGAGCTTTTAAAATTACATGGATTAGTTAACTGATTATATATAGAAATAGGGTTAGGTAGAGTTCCATCTCTATGCCCTTTCTTTCTTTTAGTTAAAAAAATTTTGTCTTTTTGGATCCAACCCCTCAATGCTCAGGGATTACTCCTGGCTCTGCACTCATTCAAAAAAGGAAAAGATTATTGTAGCAATAAAATTTGAGCTTTCAAGCAAAATTACAATTTTGAAAATATTTATGGCTCTCATTAGCAATTTACAGTTTTATAATAGTTAAAGCATTTTCTGATATTATTTTAGTATTAATAAATATGATTTCTTTAAATAATGATTGGTACAGTCTATATAACTTGGTGAATCAATGACTTATAAAAAAGCTCATACATGAATAAAATATCCATAGTAAATGCAAAATGGGTCAGTGGATTTTATTGTAATAGACTATGTCATAGAGTATAAGCATTTTATTGATTCAGTTTTAATTCAACTCAACTATCATATTAAGAATAATGCTAAAATTTAATATATTTCAGGATAGTCAATGTTATTTGAAAATTATTAAAAAATAGATATTTATCCCAACATCAATCCACCTCTTACTACCCTCTGTTCTGTCATTATAGTCAAATATTTGTTTTACTTGGACATTAAATAGGTATATTTTAAAAGTAAAGTTTAGTGATCATGTAATGAAACCAAGAAAATCTTGATCTAGGGTACTTTTGGTAAAAGAGCAAGCAATCAAATGCAGGTTTTCTTAACAGGCTCTACAAGTGTATATAAAATTAAAGTCTAGGGAGTTTAGCTAAGGACATCATTTTGTTTGAGAATATGCAGGAACTTTCTTCCCCCTGTAATGACTCTTACTACTTTTCATATGTAATCACCTATTCAGGGAATTCATCAGTGTAAGATGCCTCTACTTTTAATTGACTCTTATTGGGTACCCAGTCTACATGAATCACTTCTGTTGCTCTTTTGTAAGACACAGCAGAGGCTGAATTTAAAGATAAGGAGTGTGTTTCCTTTTCTAAGACACAAACTGCTTGATTATTTGCTCAGGTTTCTGAGCATTTGGAGCAGCAGACACCGTGTGAAGGGCTACTTGTGCAATGAGAGAGAGATTTGGTACCTAAGGAAATGAAAAAAATATTAGAACTGTTATCTGTACTTACAATAGAAGTACTGCATGGCAGATAACAGCATCAAAGTTCTCTTTTTATTTATCTTGTGTTACATCTCCTGAACAAAACCAATGTGTAGACAACTGAGACTTGGTCTAATAACAAAATTGTTGCCTGAAATGAAATTCTTGACATACCAATCATTCTCTCCAGTCAATACTTTTATATATAAAACATGCTTGGAGAACACTGTAATAAATGTTTTGCACTTAGTCATCCACTTCATTTTCTTTGCTAAGGTTCTTCAGTACCCACAAAAGAACAAAGCTCTCCTTGGTGGTGTAAGATATATCCTGGCATGTTTTTAGAAAATGTGTTCCTAGAGAATTAAAGTATAACGATGCAAACAAAACTGATTTTCTCCCTTTGTGATTAAAAGCTGAAAATTCAATGTGATTACTGTTTTTGACACTAGAAACGAAGTTTTAGTTATAATATACTGAAAGCATGATTTATAGATATAAGAATGGTCAAATACACACTTAATTATTTGTTGGTGTAGGTAGATGACCTCTACAGGTTTATACACACTATGCTCAAATCTATGGTCTTTAAATAAGAAGAGTGCCAGGGGATGGATATAATTCAATGGGGAAGAAATGACTCTGGACTCGAGTTTGATGAATCAATGTTGTAGGGGTATAGTAGATTTCCTTGATAAAGAAGCTTGCCAGGCTCTGCTGTGCAGATGGTATACTCTCAGTAGTAGGCTCTCATTTCGTGCATTTACTGATGAACTGCAAGGGGACACCTTTCAGCTTTTCTCTTGGGTGGAGCTCTGACGAGCTGTGGAGTCCGGATGTTGAAAATGGCATTCCTCATGGTGTGGGGTTCCTCTGGCTTCTTGTGAGGCTCTATTAGAATGGCTCAGCTGAGCACAGGGAGAACTGGTAGCAGCTCTGCCCCATGTGTCTGAGTCTCTCCCTGTGCTCAGCTGATCCTGAAGTGCCCAGTAGGGGGTGAGTTCTATCCTGGCCTCCATCCAAAGAGCCTTGCAAGAAGCTAGAGGAACCCCTACATCATGAGGGCCACCATTTTCAACATCTGAAGTCCACAGCTTGCCAGAGCTCCACCCAAGATAAAAGTCAATCTCAAGCCCTGTTAATCAGAGTCCTATCCTACAGCAGACTTTTTTTTCAAGCCCAGGTATGCCTGATCCAGAGAATCAGACACCTGGAGCAGAGCTGCTACTGGCTATCCTTGTGCTCAACTGATCATAAGGTGCCCAGGAGGGAAGGCTAGTTTTAGGCCTGGCCCGCCATCCCAATAGAACCTCCCAAGAAGCCAGAGGAACTCCCACACCATGAGGCCACCATTTTCAATACCCAGAATCCACAGCTCATCAGAGCTCCACCCAAGGGAAAGCCAATATCATCCCCTGCTCTTCTGAATGCCACCCTACAATGAAGATCAGCTCTGTCTGATCCAGAGACTCAGGCCAATACTGTATAAAATATAAATAAAATGCAAAGAGTAAGCAAAACAGAAAAATAGGATATGTGAAATGCAAGGCAATTCTGATAATAATTTGTTTCCATGGCTTAAATGACTGCAGATTGCAAAAAAGTGACTCTAAGGATTATAATTGTGTGTACACCTCTTGGTTGTAGTGAGGTACTTTTTCCTGAAGGTTACCAGTTGTGCACCAGATACTGAGTTATGATGAAATAATGCATACCCACGTGTATCATTTTATTTGAAGGGCAGGAGCAGAAAGCTTTGGAAACACTTTAGACTGACTAGTCGTCCAAAGATCCTCAGAGCCTAGAGTGATTTGATATATCAGAGCTCTGAATGCTAACTCTCCCTTCTGACATAAAAGTAAACAGAATTAAAGTAGCAATCATCTTTCAACAGAAATACTTGTCAAAACAATATCCAACAGACTTCAGACAAAACTGATTAAAACAGATAATTTCTCTGCTCTTCTGCCTTTCCTTGTGTTTAATCAGGGTGACAGCTCTGCTTGAAAATAAATGAATGCTTTGTTTATTGAGTACTTTTACTTCCTTTGATTATGTGTCCTACAAAGTGTATAGACTTTTGAAAACTACAGATTCTTTTTGTAAAAGTATATATATTAGATTTTAAATTTGTTACTTGAATGAAACCTAGGCAACATACATGGAAAGAGTACATTTACCATTTAGCTATAATCACTTGATCACTTGAAATCCAAGTTATTCATCAATTTGCTCGAGCAGGCACCAGTAACATTTCCATTGGACCCTATCACGTGCCAATGTAGCCCAATGGCATCTAGTTGATTCAGGAATATGAAGAGCCTCAAACTGTTCCTTCAGGGTCTTGACAAAGAAGTCTGACCATCTTGTAGGTGGTGGCCACGTGATCTTTGACATCCCGTGGGATTCAGTCGGTAACAGCTCTAGTCCAGCGGTTGTCTCCAAATCGCATTACATGTCCAGCCCCATCTGATTTTCGATGCCTTGGAAAACAAGACAGCGCCCCTGATTCTGGAACAGTGACGGAGGTCAGAACTCTGGATTCCTTCTCTCACTTGAGGGAGGTGTGATATTCCAAGCATAGCTCTTTCAATTCCTCTCTGGGAGACCCGAATAGTATTCTCATCCTGATTTCGTAGGGCCCAGGTCTCTGAGGCGTATGTTAATGCAGGAGAATGGTGGAGTTGAAGAGATGTGCCCAGAGCCAAGGTTCTTTGTCCTTTTAGCTATTTCTTTGATGCCCTTTGAAGGCATTCCATGCTGCTCTCTTTCCTCCTGCTCAGCTCAGGTTTTAAGTCGCTCATCATGTTGACTTCTTGACCTAGGTATACATAACTGCTGCATTCAGAGATGTCTGTTCCATTGAGAGTGAATGGAGCCTCTGAACTAGTACTGAGTTCATTTTTCATGAACATTGTTTTGTTTAGATTCAGCTGTAGACCTATCTTTCCACATTCTCAGTCAAGTCAGCCACATTTGTGCCGCTTGGCTAATGGTTGGTGTTATTAATGCTTGGTGTTATTAATGCTTGGTGTTATAATTGCTTGGTGTTATTAGCTACACAGCTAATGCTTGGTGCTATTATTTAGCTATAATCCCAAATTTTATGTATTTATTTTGATTTTTGGGAAAACCAGGTGAAGTTCCAAGTTTACTCCTGACTCTATATTTAGGAATTACTCCTGGTGGAGCTCAGGGAACTATATGTAGTGTCAGGAATCCAAACTGGGTTGCTTCATTCAAGGTACTGCCTACCTCTATGTCACTCCATCAGTATAACCCTAACATTTAATTCTAATTTTTTGCATAATATTCAATTGTGATCACTTGTTCACTTGTCTTCCCGTTCGTTTAGCCATTGGCTCCGGTGCAAGTACCATTATATCTCCATATGTCCTGTCTACATGCTATGAAGCACAAGGAACATCTGCACTCCAGGAACATAAAGAGCCTCAAACCATTCCATCAAGTCATGGGAATGAAGTCTATAATTGTTGACGGTATTTGGCATATCAAATAGGAGCCACCGGTAGCTTCCTGGCTCTGCCTTAAGGGAGTACTATGCAGTTATAAAAAAGGGGTGAAACCATAATTCTTGCTACGGCATGGATGAGAGCGACAGGATGAGGCATAAAGAAGTAAGTCAGAAACTAGGAGGCCAGACTGGGTGCTCACACTCATCTGTGGTGCATAAGAAAAACAACCAGCTTAGTTGGGCTTTAAAGAGACTGGACTGAGACCCAAGTACCAGGAGTATAAGTAGGTTTGGAGCCCGGAGGATGATGATAGCATGCAGTAGTGACACGTCCACCCACCCTGTTATCCCTAAAAATCAGACATCCCAGATTTAGGGGTTCTTCTGCTTTTTAGCTTTCACTCAAGTCACTAAAGGAGGAAGCTCTTGTATCTCTATAAACATTGGTCTTACAGAGAGAGAGATAGAGAGAGAGAAAGAGAGAAAAACTGGGGTACCTGCTATTAAGCGGCCTGGGGGACGCGGAGGGTGGGGGAGCCTTATTGGGTGTGGAAATGGGGCACTGGTGAGGGATGGGTGCTGGAATACTGTATTACCAAGAACCAATTAAACCACCTTGTAATTGTATGTTTCACGGTGGTATAATAAAAAATTAAAAAATAAACATTGGTCTTATATTGTGGCGTTGTTAGGATTCTGAAATACAATCATTTTTTGGTCGCAAGTTTTGCCTTTACGGATACTTCTAAGTTAATTATACTGTACATTATTCTTTAATACATACGCAACTCTGTAAGATCAGTGATAATAGTTTCACCTAACAAATTAATAAATAATACTATAAAGATAAAGTGATTTATACTGCTATTCTGTTGAGTCCTCTATGTAATCTTTAGATTTTCTATTAATATTACAAATGTTTCTCAAAAAGCATGGTTTAAGCCCCACTGGGTATGCTGTTATCAGATGCTAAAGTCACCGGGCTTCCATGGAGATGGAGCTGGGGTCCCTTTCCCTCACCTCTGTCTCATCCGGGAGGCCCAGTGGTTACCCACAAAAACTTTGCTCCTGGCCTGTCAGCTGTGAACCAGAGACACAGATACTGACGGGCAGAACTGCTACCAGCTACTCCCGAAGGCCCGGCCACTTTGTGGCTGCAAGGTACATCAGTCAATAAAAAATAAGAGTGCCCATACGGGTGAGAACCTGGCAAGCTACCCGTGACATATTTGATATGCCCCAAACAGTAACAATTATAGACCTCATTCCCCATGACTCAATGAATGGTTGGGGCTCTTCATATTCTGGAGTGAGCAGAGGCCCGCGACAGGAACAAATGGAGATAGTTACTGGCACCCGCTCAAAAAGCAGTGAACAAAATGGGAAGACAAGTGAAAGTATATTTAGTGATTACAATGTCAGTTAATCATTGTTTTACTTCTTATATTTTATCTTGGAATAATTTGATTTATTTTTCTTACCTAATTGCACTGGCTAGGATATCATAATTATGTTGAAGTAGTGTTTAGAGTAAGCATCCTAGTCTTTCAGATTTAGGAGAAAATATTTTAGCTTTCACTCTTGTGTATCATATTAACATGTAGTTTTGATACTTATTACACTGAAGTTTTTTCTTCTAGTACCAATATTATTGGATATTTTTGCTTTGTGAATAAAGCTATCGTGACCTTTTCAAAAAACTTTTTGCAATCTATTAACGTGGATCATACCATTTTATCCCTTTCTCTTCTTTTTATTTATCCACGTGATTGCAAGTTATTTCACCCAGGGCTTTCACACTGGTTGTGGTACATGGGGAACTCAGAATTCTTTGTTGGATGGGTAGGAGTTTGGATTCACACTGGCAAGAAATTTTACTCAGGTATTAGTAGTGCTGGAGTTCAAAACCATATCCTTACATATGAAGGTCATCCACTACACTACTGTGTTACACCTCTTTGAGGCTATAACCCTGTGGTTTTTATATTTCTTTGGATGATGTAGTATATTACTTAAGTGGCTAGCATTTATTTGGAACAATTCCTTTTTTTATTTTTTGGTCACACCCAGTAAGCTTAGGGTTTCCTCCTGGCTCTGTACTCAGGGAATTACTCCTGGTGGTGCCTCGGGAGATCATATGCGGGATGCCAGGGATCCGAACCGTGCCGGCATGAGTTGGGCATGCAAGGAGCAAATGCCCTACCCTTTGTACTAACGCTTTGGCCCCAGAACCATACCACTTTTAAAATGATTTTCTTTGAGGGACTAACCCACTGTGCCCGGGGTTTACTCCTGGATCTGTACTCAGGTATCATTCCTGGCAGGCACAGTGGATCATATGAGATGCCAAGGATCCAATAATAGGCAGCCATTTGCTAGGCAAGTGCCCCTAAATCTAGCTCTACTCTTTCTTCTGTCCAAATCCTAGTCACCCATTCTGAATTCCATTTGATCTTGATTTGCTTAGTGGCATTTTATTTGTAATTTTCACTTGCTTTTATATCTACATTCATTAGTGATATCAGTTTCCAGTTTTTTTAGTGCAGGCCTTTCACAAATTTGGGAATTATAGTGAAGTTTTCCTTCTAAAAATATTTTTAAGTCAGAACTCCATTTTATTGTCTTGAAGGTAAAGAACCCAACATAGGTATAAGTTCTTCTAACTATCACAATTATAAGATTAGAAATTTTAGCTCCAACTGTTTATCTATGAGAAGGAATCAGGGCTGTCAATGGATTGATAACTTATAATGCATATATTACATGTTTTTCTCAGAAATTTTATTTGTTTATTCATATTGCTTCCCAAGGTGCAAATAAATCTACAAGTGGACACAATTTCATTAAGGCAACTTTGCACTTGAACAATACTTTCCGGAATTTACTCTGTAGTTTTTCATCTAATTGGTTTTATTACATCTCTCTTAATATAATGCTTAAAAGTTAAGAGTCTTTATTTTCTGAGCTACTCTATCAAATTAATAAAATCCAGGGAGTGGATATTTGAACCTCCAATTCTATGGTCAGATGATAGAGAAGTGTGATGAGGATGGCTGATGTATTAACATGTAGGTTCTTATCTATTAACCTATAGCTTCTGATCTACTAATCTGTAGGATCAGATGCCACTCTAGGGGTGGATAAAAGTTGGTAATGAAGCAAATTTAGTGAAAATTCCAGCTAGTATCTCAGATAATTGCTCATTGTGTGGATAAACCTTCACATGCTCTTTAACTGGACTTGTTTTTTTGTATGAAGATAGTATA